>JADDOH010002556.1:0-156769 GCA_016648135.1 Agrypnia vestita | reverse complement strand
AAGTATAAACTTCAAATAGTACACTTCATTTCAAAGTGAACACTACAAAGTACATACACTTCAAAGTTATCGAAAGTATGAGAAACATTCTTTAAATAGTGCATTTTTTACGTGAAATTTTTGGGATGTTGATGTAGATATATGAAGAAATCTCTGGAAACTGTAACAAACCCCCCCCCCATGGTTCGAATGAAAATATCGTCATTTATCTTAATTTTATTTGGGAAAAAAATATTAACCCACTAGTACTACATTACTTCATTTCATTACACTTCACTTCATTAATACTACAATTACTTCATTTCATTACTTCACTTCATTAATACTACAATTACTTCATTACTTCACTTCATTTACTTCACTTCGTAGTACTACAATTACTTCACTTCAAGTAGTTTTTACTACAATTGTAGTGTACACTTTGTTGTCTTCAAACTGGTGAACGTGTGTGTGTTGTAGTCTTCATTTTGAAATGTAGTTTTTCCCTTCGCTACACTTTACACAATATAACGTTCACCATTTCCACCCATGATAGAATACCATATCTATCAAATTTTTGGTTGTTGTATACATATATATTTAAGTTTTATAATATCACATATGTGATGATTTTTTTCCCTCACAGTACATAGCAAACATTATATTGCTCTAGAAAGAAAGGTTTGTCGGTAAGAAAATTACTAAATTAGAGTTTCTTTCTATCAAATGTAATCAAATCGTTTGTCTTGTATGTAAATTATATTTCATACTCGCAAATATATTCACTATCTATTATCAGTGGTGTTCATACGTTAACAATTAATACCGAACTGTCAAGAGTAACGTAAAATGGCGTCCTTTGATAATAATATAAACGAGGCGAGAAATGCTTCAGTTGCAAAACATAGAAATGCAAAAATTAATATGAAATGTGTATTATTAATTAAAATATATAAAATCTTACCGATATAAAAACAATTTCATTACAAACTGACTCTAGAAAAATGCGCTAAAGACAGTTTTTAAACCCTAATACAACACAAATATACGAAACGACAATTAAAGAATAAAAAACTGGAAATATGCGAAACAAATAAGTTTTACGGAAACCGAACCAAACAGCACGTAACTCAAAAACTATTTTACAAACTGCTGGACAAACTAAAAAAAGAAACGGGAAAAAAAATATAGAAAAATGATTAAATAAATAATACAATGAACTGTAAAATAAAGTGATAACTTAATTTGTATTATAAGTAATGTAGTCTTAACATATAACGTATACTTTAATGAATTCTTGTGTATAATACTACATATGCAGTTTTGCGAGATGCCTTTAAAAATGTATATGTATATTATAGATTATTATTAATAAACAATAAAAAAACTAGTTTTTAAAAATTGGGAAGCATACAAACGGAATACGTTTCACAATGATATTCTTACTAATTTCAAACTGAGATAAACATCTGTGTTATGAAAATAGGACTAACTTACTAGTTTTCTGGACCGGTGGATTGGACATCCACAGCTGTATCACTTGGCGAGTGTCTCAAACATTGGACTAACAAGCTTTTCATATGATTTAGTTACATATTTAATCGTGATATGGTATGTTTTGGTTTGTAGACCCAAAAAAATCGTCCAGTTCCGGATGTGTGCATACTTAAAACTTGCAATATTGCTTTACGAAGAACTCTTAAACGGAACAAATATTCCTGATTAGTGGATACTTCAGTACTGTCACAGCCCAAGACTATTCTCAAGTGGAGCCGAACACAGCATTTTACGATAGAGCAAATAATTTGGCTCGTTAATGTGAGTACCTTGCATATTAGCGTCTAGAGACAAGATAGGAAGACCTTCACTTTGTCTACAACACTTCATACTTATTTTTTTGAAAAGATACAATGCTGTTTTGCAATTTTTGGCTGGTTTTTTGCAGGCTTTTAAAATAAAATGGTAGCCTATCTTCAAAACTTAGTCCAAAGTGGAGAGATAGGGTGACGTTACCACATTTTTTACAAGGCTGCAAAGCAAATTTTGGAAAAAATAATTTGGTTTGGAATATAAAAAATACGGCGAGGAGGGGGAAAGGAGATACTGCCTTTATTTTGCGTAGCATCGTAAAGAGTAGTTTTGCAAAACTGGAGTGAACAGTTTAATATTTTTAAAAATGTATTTTTTCAAGAACACATTCATATTTGTGAAGTTGTAATTTTTCAGAACAAAGTTCTGTGAAGTTTTTAAAACCAAACTAATTGATAAATTAGAAAGACTTACAGAAAAATCTAATCCACGAAAAAATATTTTGGCTACTACCGGGATTCGAACCCGGGTCACCTCCTTTCCGGGGCCGGTGCTCTGACCACTAAGCTATAGGAGCCTTGTAGATTTCCGTGAATATATCGACCTTATACGTAATAATCATTTTTATTAATCGAATAAAATTTATTAAATAAAATAAAAATTAATCGATTAATAAAAATGATAATTTCGTATAAGGTCGATATATTCACGGAAATCTACAAGGCTCCTATAGCTTAGTGGTCAGAGCACCGGCCCCGGAAAGGAGGTGACCCGGGTTCGAATCTCGGTAGTAGCGAAAATATTTTTTCGTGGATTAGATTTTTCTGTATGTCTTTCTAATTGATTAATTAATTTGGTTTTATGTATTTTTTCAATCACGCATTTTTTTGCGTCACTTCGGTCCTTGAGAAAAGCAAGGGGGTAAAGGAACCGCTTTTGAATTTCGAAAACATTCGTTAATGTTTATTAAACGTTTTCTTATGTTCATAACATTCAAGCGTTTTATTAGATTAGGAATGTCATTGTTTGTAAAATGAAATACATGATTTATTTCCTTGAAAAGAGATGTCCCTCAAAAAATAATCAATTAGCTTGCTAAAAAATAATTGACAACTCTTTATATACCTACTTTTTATTCTCCTTCCTCCTAATTTTTTGTATTTTTCCTTTTTGGATGTTCAAGTATAGACTGGGAAGAGAGGGAAGAAGAAATTGCACAAATTCCAACATTTTCAAAATCGCTATACCGAATTGTGTTAGTACGTAAAATGACGAATGTATGTAAATAAATAGCGATTTTCAATATTAAAATTAAAACATGCATACATGAGTCTTGTTACCAACTACAAAAATTTCAGGAGAATGTCGACAGTTACAGAGATAAGTGATATCAAACTTTGCTTTTTTTTTAATATTCCGGCGATTTACTGTAAAACGTTGTACTATCGCTACGGAAAGTTAGAGGAATTATTAAAAATTCATTCGCTTTAAAATAAAATTACTAATAACTAACCCATAAGAATTAGTTTTCTTTATAAATCCTTTATACGTGAGGTCTAATATTTAGTAGATATCCATTGTGAAGTCATAGTTTTTTACACTTTATTTAATTGATATGAATAACAACCAGCATTTTTCACCAATCTATACGTATAAAACTCAATGTCTGTCTGTCTGTTTTCCATACAAATCTACACCGTTGGTCCGATTCGATTCAAATGTTGTATACTTATGCTTTAAGACCCGGAAATTTGGAAACTTATTATTTGGACTCGCCGGGTAACATAGGCGACATTTCCCCCCTATTCTTTTACCCTTCCCCACCACCTGATATTATTTTCGATGCTAATCTGTACCGTTCAACCGATCGGACTCAAAATTTGGAAACTTATTCTTTAGGACTCGGCGGGTAGCAAAGGCAACATTTCTCCCCTATTCTTTTACCCTTTCCACTCCCCCTGTTATATTTTCGATGCAAATCTACATCGTTCGAATCGAACCTTTGTTTCCTTCCACAAATTTATTTTCATCTTAATCCTTAACACGCGCAACGCCGGGTACGAACAGCTAGTAAAGAGATAAATTTTAAAGTCTGCATGATTGAAATAATTTTAGAATAATACCAAAATATGGGTATTTGCGCAAACATCAGAGATAAATTTGCATTTTTTGAGTGCGCGTGTGCGCGCGCACGCATGTGTGTGTGTGTGTGTGGTCCTAAATGTGTGTAAGAATGAATTTTCATCGACATCAAGTCGATGTGCAAAATTTTAGCTCGATTGGAATGTGAGAAGTGTTTTAATTTTCTCTTCCAAGATTTTTTCACAAAAATCTAGTAAGACCGGCCATAAAGGATTTAAAAACCATATACCTACCTATACAAAAAAAAATGAATTGCTGCAAGATTATAATAAATTTATTTGACTTGTATCAAAGGGAATGAATTTATGATATTCCTTTTAAATTACTTTGACGATACTCTAAGGTTTTACGAAAGGTAATCAAAAAGTAATGAAAAAAAATGCAAACTTTGTTGCCGCTTTTCTCCGTCTGTCATCTGTCTGTAGACATTTCACCCATAGTGAAAAGAATATTTTCTATTCAAAATTGAATGATGAAGAGCCCACTTTTTGCTACTAGCTACGAGACACCCAGTATCATAGTCGTATAAAATTAATCATTTTTGTAGTCTGATCTGTCCAGGTTACGTCATTGTGGTTTACACAAAGTTTGTAAATTTACCGATGGTTAATTTGTTATTTTTAAAAATTTACAGCTATTTCTGTTAACACTATAAATTGTGAAAATAAATTCTATTATCATGAAACGACCGATAAAGCCTTCGAGTGCACTGGCCTTATATTGTTGGTCAAGTACTCAAATTAATTTACGACACTTATAAAGTATAAAAATGTTCCTAGGTTTTCTTGGTATTCTGTCGTATTTCTACAACCTTTCTGACTGTAGAGGTCGTAAAAATACGGCAGAATATCCCAGAAACTGAAACCAGAAGACATAGACTATACGTACCTACTTATATCTCAAACGGAATATGGTTTTTATTATATTATTATTATTATTAAATGTCAGTGTGTTAATAATCGAAATATCATCAACTTCCCGACTAGCTGGATCTCTGAAACTTTTAGCATTTGTGTACTACCTGTGACTGTGCGAAGTTTAATTGTTTCCAATATGATTTGATGGATATTTTTAGAGATACAATTAATTTTAATATTTAATATATAAATAATATAATTAAATAATATAGAATAAAAACATCGCAAAGATAGACATTCATTTATTAAATATTGAAGAGAAACGTCAAAATACTATTGTTTGTATAATCAATAAGAATATACTTTGTTCACATTAAAAAAAAAGGGAAAAAATCTTAAAACCAATTTTTTTACCAAAATTTTTTAAAACATTTTTAAGAAAAAATGAAAAAAATACTGTAAAGTAGTTACGCACGTTACACGAAGTTACGAGGACAGGCAGACAGACAGATAGACGAACGGATGGACGGACGAACGGACAGACAGACACCGAAATTATTATAATAATTCATTTTTAAAGAACACTCACCATATTTTATATAAAGTAACTGTCTTCTTATATGTAAAAGCACACAAAAAATAGAGGCTGATAAACTGTTACTTTTTTAAGAAATTATCCAACCAAAATTGAATTTTCTTCAATAACTTTGGTTACATAAAGTACATAAACAAAAATATAAAAGCAATATAATATATTGTATACAAAATATATTAAACGTATAATACAGTTAAAAACTAAGATAACTCACAGTTGAGTAATTTAGAAAATCGTATACGCCTGCAAACGCAAAATACAGAGTGAGGCCCATAACAAAAACATTTTTTTAAATATATAATATTTAATTTGCTATTAAGAGTAACCTATGTAAGTTATTTGTATGTAAAATTTCTAAATCCTTGTTAATTCTTCAATCGAAAGAATTGTTTGTTTTCTAAAGATTTATAAATAAAACAGTGTTTAGAAATTTTACATACAAATGACACAGAATTACAGATAGAAAAATTAACAATTTTAGAAATTAGATTATGTGTTAATAGCAAATTAAATAATATAAATAATCCTTTTTGCGAATAGTTACCTTTTTAATTTGTTTTCACATTAGTCCCTAATTAGTTATTCAATATATGTGTTTTTTGTTTTTGTCAATGTCTGTGCTTCCAATTTTAATTTTTAGTATAGGTACATTGTATCCTGATGAAGGCGCTTGTTTAAGATTCAATAAATAGTGGTTTTATACAAATTGTTTTCTTTTTATTAATATAAATAATGTTACCAAAAAGTTATTTTGCTATTGTTATCGAAGAAGTCAAATCGAATAGAAGATAACAGACTACCCTTTTCTTGTTCTTCTACGTAATAGAAGAACAAGAAAGGGGTAGTTTTTCTGGAGAAAAAAAAGGAAGGAATTACATAAAGCAAGAGGAACGTTATTTGTACAAATTTTAAAGTTCCATTTGATAGCTTCATTCATAATTCCATTTCATAAGTACAGTGTCCACTCACCGGAGCTATCCCCGTTCCTGTCTTAAACACACAACACTTGTTATTTCCTTCCGGATACCTTTGACTTCTTGCACGACACAACTGACCACCGCTGCCACACAAAACAGACTGTCTCTCACCGAATAAGTTTTAGCGAATTAAATACATTGACGCAGGACGAGATTATCCAGCGGACGTTAATCATGGAAGGCTGATCCTCAACCTTCCGGTGTTTGCAGATCTAATTTATGAATGTCCGTGCGGCGCTGGAGAGGCCCGCCTCACCTTCACGCCAGCTCTAACAATGGTGGTCGTGTTGGACAAGTCAATTAATAATAAAAATCAATTTGTTGGCAATCCTGAGCCGATTCTACAATTCCGTCTTGTCGTCAAGTTAAACCTTTACAGGTCCTATTCAAGAATGGAAGAGAATATGCCTCATACTGTTGGCCTCAACGCCTTTTCATTTCTACTTTGAGCTGTTCCATGATTTTTTCATGCATCTTGATCCCAGTGATTTATATTGATGTTCATGTTTTTTTTTATTATATATTATCTGATACCTAGTCTCACTACTAAGTTTACTTTTAAGTCTTGTTATGTTCATATAATATCATTATTTTCTATATATATTTTATCCTTTATAAACTGTAACTATAACTAAATATGTATGCTATGTACTTATGCAAGAAAATGAAAAAGAAACGTGCCGACAAGCTGAATAAGGCTTGGTACGATCTGTAATAATAAAAATATGTATAAATTTAAATAAATAAATACAAAAAAAAATAATAATCCAAACTCTTCTGTCCTTACGTTCAACTCTCTTCTCGTTCACATCTTATCTTATCACACGAGTTCTTCGATTTTTGAAGCTTCTAATAATTATACAAGACACTAAACATTAACTGGAAAACTTTTTCTACCAAAAAAATCATCCTTATATGGACACAACATATTTATTATACAATTGGGTAGTTATCAGTCAGAAATTACTCTGATCTATATTACTACAACTAATTATTGTTTTCATTAATTTGTGTAAATTTATTTCATGCTTTTATTTCGTTATGTTGTATGTTATATGTTATATTTTTAATTTTGTAAAATTTATAATTTTCTCAATTTTAATTTAGTTTATTTAGAGAATATCGTTTTTGTTAAGATTTCACTGTTGAAAACAACGGATGTACCTGACTCCCATACCCATGTCTCAGTCTAGAAGCAGACAGTGAACATATTTTACATAAAACTAAAAAACAATGATGAAATTTACTTAAAAATTATGTAAAAGTAAAAAAATTATGCAAAAGTATTGTCACGTGTCGTGGCTGCAGGAGGAATTAATGATAACGCTGGGATTTAATACAGGATTTATTAATTAATGAATAATTAATTATTCAAACGTACAAGGTCACTTTCACTATTAAATGTAACGCTAATATTGAATTAAACTGTTTCTTAATTTATCACTCGTAAATAGACACTTTAAATTCGATTTAACAATTTATTCACTATTCATTAGAATATTCCATCCAATTTCCACACTTATTAATATCGCTCCGGTACATTTCGCTACGTAAGAACTTTCCAGAATATTCTCTGTCGAGTTACGGCTCGCCTGATCGTCTACCTTCACTTCTATTATCGCTGTCAAACACGCGCGTCCAAAACAATTCACTCCTCCCTCCCTCAGTCCCGTGTGTCGTATTTATATTGGTTAATGCTGTTATCTAGACGTTTCCAGTGTTTACTCGAAAGTTCTCGTAAATTCCATATGTTCCTGGAAAGATGCAGACGTCTCTCGAAAGTTGGAGGTAATTCCAGATCCTTCGGTAGTATTGTGCCAACTTCAAACAACTGTCACTTGACAGAAGTGCATGATTCTTTTTAGCCTCGTTACAGTATATAACTCTGTACTCATTGTGTGTGTTTAAATAAATAATAATTAAATACGATCACTTTATGATATTTGGTTTACCTAGTAATCTCCCTGGGACATTTTCTGTTTCTCAGCGCCATCGTGCCATTAAACTCTCGTCGAATATATTCCTTACCACTCTATAGTCATTCATTCTACATGACTGTAGCACCTTAGCAATTCTTCTAAATCTTATTCAACAAGAGCTGCTTGCATCAACTTGATTTTTCAGTTTCAGCGCCGACAAGTCGGCGCTCATCGATCACATGATTATTACATGCTTAGGGCTAGACATTCACTGCAAATGCATATTTCGGCGTTTTTTTACTAAAATGTGGGTTTTTATTATTCATTTATATCAGAATGTTTATTCTAGACTGCAAGTTTTTAAACGCAATAACTCATAAAGAACCTTTGTTTTTATATAAAAGTAATAAACTGAACATTATTTACAATAATTAAGAAAATATAAGCATTATTCGTTAAATCGTTATTAGTGTCCTAGGCGGCGCAAAGTTTTAATGAATATTTATATGTACGCATAATATTTTTTTATACGTATTAAGTATACTTCATTATTTAGAATCCGTACTAAGAAATTTAAGAAATATTCAATATTAATAAAGTTATAATGTTTTAAATTTACAAGAAATTTTTACGTTTTTTGTTGATTTTAAATCGCTTTTTATTTACATAAAGAGATTATTTTAAACAGTATATTCTATTTATTCCCATTTTTTGAGGCTTTATTCACTAAATATGTTAGTTTTTAAAAATAAAAACACCTTAATTATTATTTAAAAATAAAAATTCCAAAGTATGAAATGTGCCATTAAATGACATAATCATAAAACAAAATTCCGTTGGCAGCGGCGACATTTATTGGCAAATGTCATACTTTTGAATTTTTATTTATGCCGAAATATGCATTTGCAGTGAATGTGCGCCTTAATACATATCGCTCATGATAAAACAATACCTCGTATACCAAACTTTTGTCATAATCAAGTTTTTTGTGTATTTGTCTTTAAAATGTGTGGATATGTAATCTGGCAAAAGCTTGTATCGTAAAAACAATTATGTGTGTCTCTTATTCCATTAAAGCAATTCCTCGTATTCTATTATAAAATATTGAGGTATTATGCAGTTTTTTGTCTTCCTTGTAAAATCTATATTAAGTGGCTAACGGGGTATTGTTTTGTCTTGAGCGATATACATTACTAAATAAATACAAGCATAAGACAGTATGTAAAATGCCTCTCAGTCACTACCTACCTGGCTAGATATATATGTATATAAGAGTAAATGCCTGTTCTAAGATAGGTAGCTTTTTTATTTAACATACTAATAATTAACATTTTAAAGTGGAAAGAAAAGAAAAAATATTGTATTTTAATTTAAAGTGGAAGCTAGAAAAAAAAGGGATATAAGATCTCCGTAACAACGCCGCTTGCACTGGAGGGTTGATGCTGTGGCTCCAGCCTCAAAGACCAGCAACACGATGTCCCAGGGGCAGGAAAAGTCGCCGTTTATCCCGGAAACTATGTAATATGGCAATGTTGTAGGTGTACCTAAACTTTTCTCCGATATTGTTAAAATGTTTACTAAATATTGACACATCGAAAAGCGCTGGAAATGATAATCTTCTTGGAATATTTCTCAAACAATGAGATCATACTTTAGCACAACAGCTTTATGAAATTTTCAAATTATCACTTAAAAACTGCCATATTCCCAGACGAATGCCCTCACACATCCAAAAAATGGCAACAAAGATAATGTCACAGACCACAGACTTATCTCTAAACCACCAATAATAAGCAAAATCTTCCAACAAATTCTTTACAATTAAGTGTAGAGCAAAATTTCTTCATATATCACCCGTGACAATATGCTTTTATTAGGAAATTGTCTACAACATCAAATATAGCTCTTTTTATAAATAATCTTCGTGAAAAAATGTATCAAAATTTACAAGTAAATTCAACTTATACTGATAATGCTAAAGCATATTCTCGCGTAAATCACCTGACTCTTTTACTTAAACTATCACTCATAATTATAAACGGCGACCTATATAGATAGGCTAAAATCGTATATTGACAATACACATACAATAATAATAATCAAAGGACATTATTGCATCAAAGTGTCATCCGGTATCCCACAGGGATCTCATCTAAGTCCTCTACACGTATATAAATGATGTTGGAAAATGCTTCACTATTAGTAAAATTATTTTATTCACTGATGACATGAAAATTTATGCAACAATTTATCCGATAGTAACGATTTCCAGAGGGATTTGGATCGATTCTGTGTTATTGTGATATCAATTACCTATCATTGTATATCTTTTACAAATAATTCATTATGAATATCTTGGCGTAAATCTTGACTCGAACCTCCTTTTGGACTAAGATATTGAAATGATAGTAAATATATCTTACAAGGTAAACCTTTCAAAAAACCTAACATCCTAATAACATTATATATTTCGCTTATCAGACGTCTACCTACCTCTACCTCTACTATATGGAATCCTCAATAAAGAACATAAATGTATTCATTGGAACAAGTATAGAAAAAATCCTCAAATATATATTATATCGCTGTAACATAATGAACCACCGACTGTGGTTACCTGCTCTGACCTCGCGACGCACGATATCAGATCATATGTTTCTGGACAGCCAATTGAATGAGAACATATATTAGATTGCCTTGAACTTCTGACCAAGATACATTTGAACACACCTATTCGCTGTACACGACATAATCTGTGCTATTCTGAAAATAGAGCAAATTGGGAACTCACATCTTTATTCCAAAAATAAAATAAAAATAAACGAGACGTCTCCAGGAAAATCGGCATTGGCTGAGCGCTTTTTAGACACCCGCCATCATTTCCATCATCATCATTTGAGCCGAAAATCTTAGTAAAGCCCAAGAGTTCATGGAGGCATTAAAAAAAATGTGAATTTTACCCGGTGATTTTTAATAGGAATGACGATCTTAAATTAAAAACCTCGTGATATCCGGCGCTGCAGAATCAATTGATGGAACAGTGACATAACGCCACAAAAATTCTTTACAACACCTGTCTCCGACACGGTATCCCACATACTAACATTAAGGCGTCTGATACACATGCTTCTTTAGTGGCACGTGAGCATGCGCAGTATCGACTTTGACAGTGGCATGCTTATTAGTGGCATGTGTGTACGCACATTGCTAGAAATGAGCATGCCACCTATTGGCATGCTCAAAAATCAACCGCCGGTTGATTTATAAGCATGCCACTGTCATTCACCATAGAGAAGGGGTATCTTTGGAGCATGTGTGAACAGACTTGCTTATTTATGAGCATGCTTATGTCATTCGCGGTCTTCGCGGCTAGTATTATCGATGCGATCTTCTCAGTCCACGACAGATGAAACAAATATGGCGCGTTGGGGAGATGATAAAACATTACTTTTCGTGACTTATTATAGGAATCACGAATGTCTGTGGAATTCTCGGTCACCGTTGTGTAAAAATAATATAGTGAGAAATAATGTTTACGAAACTTTATTAATAGGCATGAATGATTCAAATCTTACAATAAAAATTATATAAACTAAAATCAAAAATGTGCGGATGGAAACTCGGGAACTTTTTTGATTTATTGGTTCACTTTAATTTTCTATTTCAGTTTGCAAAGTTTCCATTTTGAGCAAGAGCGTCTCTATTCTATGACAAGAGCATGCCACTAATAAGCATGTGTGTTTGATTGTTAGCTTTGGGCATGCTTATTTATGAGCATGCCACTAATAAGCATGCCAGTAATGAGCAAGTGTGTACAGTTGTTAGGGCGTGCTTATTAGTGGCATGCTCATTAGCATGCCAGTAAAGAAGCATGTGTATCTGTACCTTAAGACATACACACCCTGCTTTCGACACGGTACTACAAGCCAGCACTTAGCCTACCACATCCTCGGACGCACCCTGACTTCGGTACGGTATTGTAAGACGGTACTTAACCTACACATACCATATCAGCCCTGATTATGGACCCTGGGTCCGAAACGTCGGCCAGTAAGGTCACATATACATGGCAGAATACCTGAAAACATTTTTGATGTTATGATAGTTCAACGTTTTGTAAAAAATAAGTCAGAATTATTTAGTGTTGTGGACTAGTGTTCAGTGTGCACATCACTATTTTATATAGGTAACGTTCAATTCGAGATTAATTGTCGTGTATAAGTAAATCAAATAAATCAGAATCATTTTATTAAATACATAAAGTAATCCAATTTATTGATTTCTTTCAGGAATCGTAACTTATTTAGATAATTCGCAATTTATGTTTGAAATGACAGTGTACTTTTAATGACAAATTCAATCTATTCAACTGTCAGCAATAAAAAATCTACAAATCTATTATATTATCTTCTCTTGTCAATCCAGCGTACCGAGTTAGAGTCGGAGTCGAAGAAATCCACATTTTTCAAAAGTCTCCTTTTATATAGTACCTACCTGTGTGTCAAGGATTCTTATAAAGTAACGAACGATCTCGAAAATTAGGAGTGTCTATTCAAAACGAGCTATTTCAACGACGAAAAAAACATTTTTTACAAATTCTATTGCAATGCTAGTGAAATCTACATTCAATAAGAAAATAAATCATTTTCTACATGTTTTAACATACTTTTACAAGTAAATATAAATAAATAATGCTTATTAATGTAAATTAGGAAATAGCTTCTTTTGAACAGAAACTCTTCATATCGACGGCTTCTACGTATAATATCGTAACCCACAAATCGACGATTTTTAGTTTTTTGTGTATTTCATATGTATTTAATTATTTCTTTATTTCCAAGAAAGAAAGAAAAATATTTTGCAATAAATAACTTTTTTTTCGGACGTATTTTATCGTATCTCAAACAATCACATATTTTTTACGAAGTATACTATCGTATGTAACACTTACGATAATATGCGTGAGAAAATAACATAAGAAAATTATCGTATGTAACACTTACGATTATATGCGTGAGAAAATAACATAAGAAAATTATCGTATGTAACACTTACGTTATTTTACGTTACGTCTTTTCCGAAGTAAAATGTTGTAAGTCATTTATACGATATTTTACGTCGCGTCTTTTACGAAGTATAATATCGTATGTGCATTTCTACAAAAACCTTTAATATTTTCGACTTTTTTGTGATTATTTATGAAACTACAGTATAAAGTAAAATATTGAAACGAAGTTTCAAAAAAATTGTGCAATATTTAGATTTATATTCTGTTTGGAAAAGGCGTGATGGTTAGTTGGCTAGTTACCCCCGAGGTGATCTTTATTGCATCTAAAAACTGTGTGTAGTTAGTCACTTGAATTCAGTCACATGACTAGACTACACAACCATGTGTCAAACGTCGTAAAACCACTGCACCATGGCATAAAGTTGGCCTATAATCCAGTCAAATTAGACGGAAAAAGGCCAAACCTAGGAATAATTCCAGGATAGCTGAATTTTTGGCATGGATCTCGATATTATTATTATAAGTATATCAAAAATGTTCCCATCAATTCGAGTTGTGCTAAACTTTTACGAGGGTCGTAGATTAAAAAATACGTTTTTGTGTAAATATCTCGTTAACGGTAAGTTTTACGGCAAAAATGTTTATTACCAAATTCAATAACATCTTTTCACATAACGGTTTTGGATTCACAGCGATGTATATATAGCGCACACTCCTTGTATGAGATGTTTAGGTGCAGCCTTCAATAGATGTCATCGTCATTAGAAGTTGAATACATCTTAAAATATCAATTTATGTGTAAGATTTTAACCTTCATTTTTCGCAGGAAATTAGCACGCATTCACATAGACTTTAGCGTAAACGCACAATAGTGCTGAGATATAGTGCTGAGACTGCGTCTTTCCATTCTATACAAGGCTAGTACGCAATGGTATGTATATTTCGGAATACTTCTCACTACCGTCTTCCAATCTATACATCAGCAGTACGCAATAATCGTGTATGTTTTGTACTGATCTACGCAAATTGGGTGGTTCCATAATATACTGCGCCAGTACGCAATGCGGAATGTTAGTGCATACAATTAGGTTATGTTTTTTTTTTTTTGCTTTACAGATTGCTCCATTTACAATGCAAGTATATCTTGGACCTAAATGGAGGCGATACTCTGCTTGTTGCATTCAACGCTATCATTAAATACATCGACATGATCGCTCAGTTCATTTAGGAGCACACTACGCGTTATGGTGTGTTTATTCATTATATCCGTTCTGCATTTTGGATTTTGGGACAAGACATGGCGCGTGACCTCGATTTCGCAAATAATTGTTTGGTACAAACAGGGCACAATTCTCTAGCAGGTTCGGGACATCAATTTTATTTCTTAAAATTTGAATCCCCAACATGACTAGGCCCTCCTGTCTGCGCGACTCGATGCTGCGGTAGTTGCATTCCCTCAGCAGCACTTCATGGTTCATGAATGTAGAATATTCTCCTTTTCTGAATCTTTTGAATCTGCTCAATCATGTCGATGTATTTCCTTTGATGTGGGCTCCACACTCCATTCCATATTCCAATTTTGAGCGAATGATGGAATTGTACATTTTCTCGATGCACTTCTCATTCGAGAATCCTTTTGATATATGTGATACGAAACCTAAAAGCTTATAACAATTGTAACTAGTTGGTTTATGTGAATTGAGAAAGTCAGTCTGGCATCAAAGACAATACCGAGATCCTTGATCTCAGCAACGCGTGAAGTTTTTTCTTTATTGATCATATAATCGAACTTTATTGGTGTTACTGAACGACTATAAGTAAGACATGAGCACTTTTTTATATTAAAATGCAAATTGTTCTCCTCAGTCCAGTCCACTAACGCATCTAAGTCTTTTTGTAAATTAATACATTCATACGTACTCGTAATCTTAGCATAGGTTAGGTTAGGTTACCTTAGGTTTGGTTAGGTTAGGTTATGTTAGTTTATGTTTATTTATTTATTTTCATTTATTTATTATTTATTTAACGCCCTTATGGGCTTTTAATAACACAAGACAGTTAAAATAAAAATACAGTTAAAAGTTACAATAATAATAGTTAAAAGGTAATAATAATAATAATAATAATAATAATAATAATACAGAAAAACATAAGATAAAATAATAATAAAGTTAAAGGTACAAATAATAATAGTTATAGGTAAAATAGAAACATTTATTGTCCATTTCCATTTCGTTGGGATGTAAACAATTGTATCAGCTTTGTCCTATTAACAGTTATACTATCAGCAAAAATGTCAGCCGCCTCTGCATGCTCATTCCCTAATGAGTGTAATCTGGGAATTATAGAGTTTGCTAATGCATTAGTTCTGACGTTTCCACTATAATAGAACAATGCACTGTGTCTTGATGACCTCGATGGAGCATATAAGTCGATCAGACTAATAATCTGGGGGCAATCAATCAAACTATTTACGATCCTATAAAGAAATATTATGTCTGTTACAGTACGTCTCACAGACAAGTTTAAAAGTTGTAAATAACTAAGGAGATATTCATAATTGATATCTTCCAAGCGTATATTTAATTTGTAATTAATAAATCTTAAAAAATTTTTTTGGACTCGTTCAATTGCCGTTGAATGATTAACATAGTGAGGCGACCAAATGATCGAGTTATATTCAACCTGAGGTCTGACAAGAGAAGTGTAGAGGACTTTATAAGTGCGCAGGTCTGTAAAGTTTTGTGCAGTTCTTAAAACAAATCCCAACATTTTGAGACCTTTATTAGTTATCAAGTCAATGTGGGGAATGAATGATAATTTAGCATCAAAAATTACTCCCAGATCACTTATCTCCTCAACTGATACAAGGTTTACATCATTAATTTTGTAGGTGAATTTAATAGGAATCTTTTTTTTGTAAAAGTAATAGATTGGCACTTGGAGATATTTAGATGAAGTTGATTGTTGGTACACCATTTGAACAGGGAATCCAAATTTGATTGTAGTTTCATATTAATCAATGTTAACGCATAAATTCATCAACTATCTTATGTACTATCTTTATGAACTTTGATTAAGGCACTGTATATTTTGGAACCTGAACTGCCACTCGCATTCATTAATCACAGATGTGAATAATAGCATTCCAAAATATACTCGCCTTGTATATAATGAAAAGATGCGCTGAGATTTGTATCACAAAATCTCTGAATCTCGATTTCATTCAGTTTTCCCGTTGTGTGGGTTCCTTTATATTAATCATCAATTTGTTTACCACCGTCGTAGGTGTTTAAATAATGAATAAACAAATAGTGGGTGGAATTCTTTACTTTAAATATTATATGAATAATGTACATTCCTGTATCTTCGTTTCTGAGAAAGACGTATTGACAGACAAAAACGGTCGGCATTCAGCATCCACCTTTTGGTACCTTATGTGTCATGACTGCAGTACAAAGAACTCTTAGGTACAATATTTTAGACAATGCATTATCAATAATGGAGCCTCAGATAGCACGCCTCGTGCCGATTTAATAAAACATATTCTGTGTGCAGTTTTTTGGGATATTCTGCCACGTAAGTATGTCCTGTCTGGCTGACTGTTCGGATCCTATTGTAGGGTCCATCATCGGGGGTGATGTGGTGAGTAGGTGTTGATATTAAGGTTAAGTATTAGTTTGCAATACCGTCTCGAAAGTAGGGAGCATCCTAGTTTGTGTTAGGTTAAGTACGGGCTTGCAATACCGTGTCGAAAGCAGGGTGTGTAGGCGTTAATGTGTTTTGTAGTATTACCGTATCAAAGACAGATGTTGCCATGAGTTTTATGGGGTTTTGTCAGCCTTCCATCTGTTCCATCTGTGCGGAGTCGTCGATACCACGAGGTTTTTAATTTTAGGCCATCATTCCTATCACCGGGCATTTATATATCTCGAATACTCCTTGAAAGAAAAATTGCGGGACTTTATCGAACACCTTTACACGCTGCACGAAAAATTAAAATTCCCCATGGAAGTAGAAAAAGACAATAAACCACAATTTTTGGATGTAGAAGTGAAAAGTTAGCTACTCCCGTAGTAGACTATGTTTTGGCCTCCTCAATAATTTTCCTCCACTCATCTCGGTCTGGTGCCAGTTCTCTCTAATTCCGAAGCTCTAAGGCAGAGATGTCTTTGAGGACGTTGTCACTCCATCTTAATTTTGGCCTTCCTAAGCTCCTTTGCCCTATTAGCCTCGACTTCAGCAGGGTCTTTGGTGCTTGGTGCTCGGACATACTCTCCACATGACCCAGCCACCGAAGTCTTCCCAGTTTTATACATTTTGTGACGTTGGCACCTTAAATAGAGTATAGAGCACATTGTTGTAACGTCTGCGCCAAAGTCTATTTTCTAGAACCGGTCCGAAGATACGCCTCAAAATTTTCTTTTCAAATACGTCCAGTGCTCGCTCATTCCTCTTAGTTAGTACCCACGTCTCAGCTGTGTACGTGAGCACTGGCCTAATAAGCGTTTTATACACTAATATATTGGTGTTTCTGGACAGCAGTCTGGATTTTATCTGCTTTTGTAGGCGGAAAAAACAGCGATTTGCACTCACTGTGCGCTTCTGGATCTCCTCTGTAGTATTATTTTTGCTTGTTATCAGGGATCCTAGGTATGTAAATCTCAGTGCTGTTTTACGTTCCTATGGCCATGTATTTGGTCTTCTGCCGGTTTACTATGAGACCCATGTTTTTGGCGGAACTTTCAAGATTTATGAAGGCATTACATAAAACATCGGGAGTTTTCGCAATTATGTCGATATCATCAGCATAAGCTAATGGGTAAGTCGAGTAGGTTCAGGTATTATTTTGAACGTAGGCAGTAAACCGTAGGCGGAAGGCAGATATTGGTCAGATCAATTAGCAAGACGATGGAGATACTGATTGGTTCAGGTAAGCCTTCCGTGTCACATTATTTCAATGTGACATAAGCAATCATTCGAGGTGACGATCGAGGTGGAGTCCGTGTCCAGTTCACGGATCACGTTGGGAGCCTTGAACTCTAAATTTAAGTGTGTCCCATTTAGCACCAATACGTCACAGAGTCGCTAATAGTTTTATGTGTAAATATCGTAAAAAATTCAGTTGCATCTCCTCTAAAAAAATTAAAGAACGAAAAGAGGCCAGACAAATACATTGGGTAGTCTCGTAGCTAGCAGCAAAAACTTTGGGAGGGTTTCCTTCATTCAATTAGTAGCTTGTTGGTTAGTTAACAGTTAAGACGCGTACCCGGCGATCTGGTGGTTGGTGGTTCGAGCCCCATTCCAGGACACCAGCAAGTTATCTTTATTGAATTAATCACGGATAGTAAGTATCTTCAGTAGTTTTAAACGTTTTATTTTACTTTGTAATACACACACAAAATAATTATTAAATTATTACATTAGTTTCAATAGAAGCAATCATCATCAGGTATAGATAAAAACTAACTTAAATACAAAAGTTATCAATTTTAAGGAAATTTTTTGGAAACTTTAGGAATTTTTTAGGATATTTTAAGGAAAATTTTAGTAAATATTTAGGAGTTTTTTAAGAAATTTTTTTAAATTCCTTAAAATTTACGAAATTTTAAGGAATTTTGAGAATATTTTAGGAAAATTTATGGAATTTTTAAGGAAATTTTAGGTAGTTTTTAAGAATAGATTTTTTGAGAATATTTTAGTAATTTTGTAGATTGATTGAAATTTTTAGGAAATTTTTAGAAATTTTTAGGATATTTAATGGAAATTTTTAGAAAATTTTTAGAAATTTTTTAGATTGTTGGAAATTTTTAGAAAATTTTTAAAAATTTTTTAGATTGTTGGAAATTTTTAGGAAATTTTAAGTCCTAAAATATTCTCAAACATCCTTTAAAAATTCCTTAAAAATTCCTAAAGGTTCCTTAAAATTTCCATCAATCTAATAAAATTCTAAAAATTTCCTAAAAGTTTTCTGAAAATTTCCTGAAACTTTCCTTACACTTCCTAACAACTTCCATCTTAAAAACTCAAACCTAATAAATTCCTTAAAATTGCCTTAAAATTTACATCAATCTAAAAAATTCTTTAAAATTTCCTAAAACTTTCCTTAAAATTTCCTAAAAAATTCCTTAAATTTCCTAAAAATTACATTACAAATTACAAAAGTACATTTTAAGTATCAAACAAGTTGAAATTGAAGTGTTGGAATAAGTCATGATTTCTCAAGATTGTGTCGTAACATCTTTCTCCGATTGATCGTGGCCATGAAGGGATATCACATGATGTAAAAAGGATACCAGTTTGGCCCTCAGCGCGAAGTAATCAAAAGTACAAACATATTATTTGCAAAGCAATTTTACGGCCACACCATGTATCAACATTCAAAAATACTCGCCGTTTGAGTGCTTGCGATGTGAAAATAAATATTGTACACATTATGTATTACTCCAGACACTCATATTGTATATAATATTTATGCACATTCAATAAAGTATACATGTATTTTAAATCTATGTACACGCCCACCCTAATATATGGCCATCAAATTTGAATCCTAACGGAGAGAATGAGATCAAGAGTCCGCCGAGATGAGTTTTCTAAAGGGGATAGCGGGATCACACTGATGCATGATGGACAGAGTGAGAAGTGCCTACATAAGACATTGGTTCTGATACGAGTTATTTTGGAAGATATGTCGAGTACTTCCCATGAATCGATGAAGATACCTGTACAATTACTTGATTTGTTCAATTTATTTTGCATGATGGTGAATGTTTTGCGGTAGCACCTTGTGTGCGTATTCCCCCAGTGAACCCGAATGGGTTCTCATTTATTGTATAATTGACTTTTGTGATTGAGTTTGGTCTCTTTGGACTGCTTATTCTATATATTGTATTATTAATTAAGATTTTGATATATTAGATTATCTTTTCTTTCTTTCTCATTGTTATTTAATTAGATTACACTACCTATACCTATGATTGTAAGTGGTTATCCCTCACAAACAAGAATCGTAATTCTTTTTGTGTATACACAGAGGTATATACACATAAAAAATATTGATTTGTAAACATTGTCTATCTATGATTGTTAAAATATGTTATATATATTATTAATTAAATAAATAAATTAAAAATTAAAAAAGACTCGGCATGGAGCTAAGTATATGCCTTATGTCGGCTACTCCTACATACATTATATTTTTTAAATCCGTTTCTGTAACGTCATAAGCTTGATATCTGCCGGCAGTGGTTTTCCGGACTAGCGAGTCCTTTGCTTTGTACAACTTTATTTTCATTTTTCCCTCGGGGGAGTGACTATCGTACCTAGTTTAACTGTCTCTTCGGTATTTCCTCACATATATGTATATCATTGCATCATATCTCATTTTAATGTTTTGCATTGTGTCGCATGCTTTTGATGACAGTGAAGCGGTTTTGTGTGGACGCCTCGCCGCGCCGCTTGCACTCGTATGAGTTTAAGAAACGCGGGGGTGATGACCACTTTAGCATAAAAAATGCCGAATCGGGTTGCGAAAGTGTAGGACCGATATGGGAGCTATTGCTCATAAAACGGCCTTGGGTGTGTGGTGGGTCCCTCTTCACTTCTGCTACGTATAGAAAAATCACGAATGAGGTGGCTTGGAAATGTGCTAAGAGTGCCAAGAAGTATCCACCTGGAAAGAAGGCGACAAGTGAGGCGAGAAGCAACAAAAAAGTATACGAAAACAGAATGGGTCTTGACTGGTTAACACATACAGAAGCAGCACAAGACAGGGGAATTTGGAAGCATCATATCAAGTCTTTGGGCCCCTGACCCTACTGGGTCATGTAGGGTAAGTGAGGTTGCCACCCGAACTTTATAATAAAGTATTGTACGTTATTTCGGGTAATTATACTGTATAAAGTACGCGAAAATACTTTATTTCACATGATTTGATTTCTCTGGGATTCATTTTACTTATAACATACAAAAAAAAATTAATCGTAGAAATTTTTGCGTAAAACGCAGCGAGAGAGTTACCGGGGTCGATGACGTTATCGATTGTTGCCGAATAGGTTCGATAATTAACGATATACCCTGTGGCGGTCGCCACATAAACGCCTGTTTTTTAATGCAACCTAACCTCAAATGCTAATATAGTCAATGTCATTGTAAAAATTTATAGTTTGTTTTGTGTATGGCGGATTGAGTGCAGTTAAAATACGATTAATTGGTTTTATAGAGTTTTTTCTGTGATGAATAGCAAATGGCGAGACGAAAGAAACAAAGCGTCTCTGAATCTGATAAAAATGAATGACTTATTTACTTTAACTTAAATAATATAGACTGCAAACATGCTGCGCAGTTGTTTAGTAGTGATAATTATTTATTAAAAGTTGCTAAAAGTAATAAAAAATTTGTTTTTAAGCAAAATAATAAAGGAAAATAAATCGTTCTTTATTTTGACACAATGCACTTTTTTTCTACCTTTAGTAACCAATGTTCTTTATTTGCACAAAAAAAGGTGGCAGCCCTAGGTAAGATGATGAAGATGATGTTGATGGTGTATTTAGAAATACTGTTATTTTTGCTATTTTGCTGGGTTTCATATTTCGTACCTAAAATTTTGATGATATCGCTTTATAGGTTATTGTTTTAACTAATGTAAGTCGCAGACTTCAAAATCATGGATGTAGGAATTTCAGGAACGTGTGAAATATAACAAAAGACCTACATCAAAGGAGGAATGCCATTCGAAGAGTTCTATATTACAAATAAAATGAACTTCATATGAGAGGATTAGAAGCAAAAGCGCAACATTATATATGACAAGAATGCAGGGCGACGTATTGGAATATGATTATCTGATAAAAACTACCAATTTAATAAATGACAACTGATTTTGAAATCATGTTTGTGGGTTTTAGAGGCATTTTACCAAAATAATATTAATTTTAACGCCTCCACTTTGATTTTAAAATCGGTTCCGAAAATTTTTATTAGTAGGTATGTTGGTACGTAGCAGGGAGTCATAAACGGTGACAGCCGATTTCATAACTGCTAGTTGTATTTTAAAAAGTAGTTGTATGATATCTATGGTATTGTCACGAGAGTCTAAAACAAAGGTAATTTATATTTTTTCATTTTTATACTCATGTTTTGGTGCTATACCTGATACTATTTATATTTTGCTGCTTATAATAGATATTGTTTAATGTATGTGCTTTTTGAATTTTATGTTATATTCTTTATGAAAAGCCTATACCTAATGGGCGTAAACAAATAATTAAATAAAAAAATAATAAATTATCGAAGTCTCTCGAATAGTGCAAATGAATCTTTCAATTTCAACTTAATTAGTTCATTCTCGAAGAAACCATATTCACTAGTACTATGGAGGAACCGGTCGAACATTCCCGATAATTTGCGAACCAACATTTATGTATAAAAGCGATGACAAGATCGCGCGCGTTCAGAGTTGTTTTTCAAGCGACAAGCGATAAGTGAACAGCGATGAGACTATAGCGGCCCTGGGCGTTTTACCAGAGGCAAGTGCTAGAGTGGGTACTTGCGTGCCGAGTGTTCTAGAGATTCTAGTGATAATTGAATTAGAATGAGACAGACGACTATGGACCTGTAGACGTAGACGTCTGGACTGAACTGTCCCGTTTTCTATCTTGTCCTTCCCCTATAGGCAGATGCTTTCTGATCAGCTTTCTACCCGTCCCTCATTGTCCTTCCTTCCCACTCTCCACCCTTGCCTTCATTTTGTTTTAAATTTAAACTTTGTATTTTTTGATAATATTATTTTCTCTATTTTTACTCCCTTTCTTTTTAACTCGTTGCGTCTGCTTGGTTACTTGTCTGACGAAAAAAATTTGGATCGATTTATAACCCTTTTTCCGTGATCCAATCGAGCTGAAACTTTGCAAGTAGACTCGTGGCGACGATCAAGAAGATATATCAAATTTTCGTTAAAAAAATAAATAATTATAGTATAATTTTGGAATTTTTCAAATTTTTAATGGTTTTTTTATACAACTTGGTAAGTTGTATGGAGATTCCGACGCATACGGTAGACACGAAACCCGAAAATGAGAAAGGGAGTATTGTAAAAACTTGGTTTTATGGGTTACTTTTTTACTCCATTTCTTTTAACTAGTAGCGTCTGCTTGCTTGCTTGCTTGACTGACGAAAAAACTTTGTATCGATTTTTAACCCTTTTCCCGTGATCCAATCGAGCTGAAACTTTGCAAGTAGACCCGTGGCGAAGATAAAAATGATCTAACAAATTTTCGTTAAAAAAAAATTATAAATATAGTATAATTTTGGATTTTTCGAAATTTTAATGGTTTTTTCGCAAATGCAATGAGAAAGGGAGTAAAGTAAAAACTTGGTTTTTATGGGATAACTATTTTACAAATAAGTAAAGAAATTGTAGGAGGAACAGTGAACGGACTTTTGCGGCCCGAACCTTTCCCTTTACACTATGCCGCACGGAAGGGGCCATTAGCGAAAAAAATGTCAACCTGGCGACGTACGAGTAGGACCGATATGGGATCTTTCGCTCATAAAACGGTCCTGGGAATGCGGTGGGCATCCGTTCAGTGTGTCTCACTCACACAGTGTGGACACAAAAGTGTAAAGTTTGGCATAAAAAGGGCTGACAAAATTATATTTTTATATAAAAGCTTACATACAAAATGCACCAAAATTTGTTTTGATATTTTCAAAGTCGAGTTCGAAAAATTCACGTTCATCGGTTGGGCATTCACTCCCTGCCCCGCGAGCTGGTCACAGTTTGCTGCCGGGCGCTTTCCACTTCTTCACCAGGTTGCTGACGGCGAAGATGTTCTTGGGATCCAGCTGGGCCTTGGCGGCCTGCAGCAGGCCGCCGCCCGCGGGGGAGACGAACTTCTCGTACCACTCCCTGCGCAGCTTCCCCACTCCGTGGTGGTGGGTCAGCGCACCTGGAAGTAGACCAGGATAGTCAGGATATACCGGGTGTAACACAATACTTGTCAGGTGGATTCCTGCCTTGATTACGAGTCGAAAATGTTCCAGCAACCATGACCTCAATCATAGCTCAATTGACTCGCCCTATTTATTAGAGCAAATAGGTTTAAGTTGTTCTACATACTCAACGCGTTCAAATGATTTATTTTACGCAAACTTTGGTAGGACTAACTACTTAAAAAACTGCTTTGTAACTCGTTGCACCTCAAAATACAATATGTTAAATTCTACAAATAATCTAGACATTTTTACTGACAATTTGCGTTTATTTAAAATGAAACTCCGTAATCTCATTTATGACTATTGATTTGATACTTCTTTAATTGAATCCCATTCCCTCCCTCTCCCCACCCCTCCCGTTTTATGCATTATCATAATTGAAATCTTTGAAATATTTATTATTTATCACATATTCTTTATCATTGTTTTTTATTTAGTTTTTTTTTACCAGCTTCGAGGAAACTTTACTGGTCATACTCACGAATATTTTTTTGATATTATATTTAAAAATAATTAAAATTGTACTGTGTGTTTCCCAAATAAAATAAAATATAAAAAATAAAATAAAAAATAAAATAAAATAAAATAGCAATAGATAAAGAGACATTTCACATTTCGTCTGCAAAAATTGTATTTTGTTTATTTGTTGGAGTAATGATAGTCCGACGTTTTGTACAATGTGTGGATTACGACGGAATTGGTGAACGTCGCACTGTGTAGAGTGGTCACTAAAGCCAGCTCATACAGGTTGTAAGCCCTGAGCCACTGTATAAGAGAATTTCATCCACTTTTCTCTCATGTAAATAGCTTGGTCTCTGTGAGACTTCTATAATTTATCCTTAATTAATATGTTAATTATTGTGATAGGAATATTAAGAGATATAGATTATATAAATGTAGTGAAAATAAAGTTAACGATATTATTTCAATACTAACTTCCACTATTACTATATACATGTTGAGATGTGTAATATTTTTTATTTTTTTTAATATACACATTACTTCATTACATTTAAATTTGTATGTACTTTATATTACTTTACTCATATTTTACTGCTTATACCTTTTACTTCTTATACATGTACTTAATATTTTTCTATTTTACTGTTCATACCTGACATTGTTATATATGCTTCTTTAATGTTATGAAATATTTTTCTATTTTTATTTTTTGTATAATACGTGATACGACTTTATATTTTTATATCTTGTATGTAGGTAGGTACTTCTCATACCTGTTATTGTTTTTATATAAATATTTATATATTACAAAAATTTTCATGCAAAAGCCTATAATGGGGGTGAACAAATAAAATAAATAAATAAATAACTCTCATTTCGGTTTCTTTTCAAAATAAAAGCTTAGAGTTCAGGTTGTTATTACGGTCGTTAGACATATTTAACTGTAACTGGTTGCGGATATTTTATACGAACCGTATGTTTTTCCGAGAAACGATTCTCGACGTTTCGTTGAAGTCGTATTTCTCCCGATGACGTTGAGACTTCAATAAATTTTTTTTAGAATTTTTTTACTCTTCAACAGGCCAGGAGGCCCAATTACAGATGCGAAATACATCACAATACACCCAGGCTTGAGTAAATCACATAGATTAAATTGTGACCTCACCAGGAATCGAACCCGGAACCCTCGGTTTGGGAAGCCAGTGTCATACCCACCGCACGCCCCTGGTGGTAGCACGATACCAACTAACCTCCTTTATTGATCAGGTCCGTTCTGATCACCCGGTGGATGTACTTGATGGTCTCCGACAAGGTCATGCTGGGGGGGACCGTGATGGCGTAGTAGATGTAGAGGCAGCACCCCGCGTCGTAGGTCTGCGCCACCCGGAACATGACCATGCTGCGCAGGCAGCCCATCTTCAGGGCCTCGCGCTGGAGCCGCTGGCGGACCATCCTCACGGTCTCCATGACGCGGTCCCACGGCACGGCTGTTTCGAAGGACTCGGTTACCACGTTGAACTCCGCAGCCATGTCCTGGAATTTTTCGTATATTGTTATTCTGTGGCGGTATCGGCCGACCCAGCCGTCGCGATTTTGTTTACGTCAATGCAAGCAAAACGCTGCGCCCGTAAATAAACGGGAACAAAGGAAATTTCAGCGAGACAGGCATACAATAACCTACTCCGGTCGGGTTTTTGCCATAACCTAGAAGACCTACACTACGCATCAACAGCTTCGCAATATTACTTACTTTTTTATTTTTTTATTATTTATAAAGGGTGTCCCGTATCTCGACGTCAAGCCGAAATTGGGTGATAGGCCAAGTCATAATAGTTATCAGAAAAATATTTTAAAAAATAAAAAAAAACAATCAGTTAAAACTGGACAAAATATTGATTTTGAATACTTGGTTTGGTCAAAAAGTGACATTTTCTTACAAGCTGGAGCAGTTGGCTTTGGATTTTGGACAAAAGTTTACAGAAGCATTATTCAGGATACATAATAATAAAAATAAAGATTTGTAGCAATAGGAGTGAAAAGACCGTCACGGGGTGTAGATTTTTTTAAATTATTTTAAATGCTTATAATTTTTAAAACACAAGACTTAAATTTTTTAAATATTTTTCTGATAAATATTATGACTTGGCCTATCATCCGATGTCGGCTTGACGTCGAGATACGGGACACCCTGTATAATAGATAAATACATATGATTTTTTACAAAAATGAAAAGTAATAGTTATTAAAACTCAAATTATTATATACGTTATACCTCAACAAAAACATTCAAGGTTCTTGTGTGTGGTGAGGGATAATCACTTACAAAGGAAAAATTTATATCAATAGAACAAAAATTATGAATTACAAAAGAATTCCTATGTTAGATTTTTTTATTTATTTATGGGAAACTAACAGTACATATAAAGAGATAATACATGATTATTGAACAGTATAGAGACCATCTTACAAGTTTCCACAGAATTAACCTGTTGTGTTTTAACATAAAGCAACAATAACTTGAGTTATAGAATAAAAAACAAAAAAAGTGAAAGTTTTAAGTTATGGACAAACTATGGGAGTCAAAGAATTAGAGGCAAAAGGACAATAAGGAATGGATAGGAAAGGACAAATCTACTTAGTAAAAAGGACAAGAGATAAGAATAAAAAGAAGTGCAAAAGATATATATATATATAGCATAAAGATATCTGATCAATACATATGCATATATATATATATATATATATATATACGAAGTCGGTTCAAAAGAAAGAAGACGGATTAAAGTTGAGGAAAAAAAAGAAGGTTTATGACCGAGGTGAATATCCAAGAGTTTTAAATTCATAGATCGATGAATTGAAAAGATCCAAGTCGCTGAATATAGAGGTAAATAGGTAAGTAGTGTAAGATATTGGTAGTATAATCTAAGTTAGCAAATAATGAGAATTATAGGTCTATAAAATATGAAAATTATAGGTAGGTATATAAAAGATGTGGCACATTTATTGCATATTCTTGAAGAGGGACTTCAACTTGTACTTGAATTTACTTGTACATCTTCATTTGTTTCCGGAGCTAAACTCCGGTGAGAAATGATAAATTCCACGAATTCCAATCCTTCTCTAAAGTTATTTTCTTTTCCTTCATATTTTGTTATATTTTTTTCATAAATGCACCCCAGAGACAGCAATGTAGTTTGTGCGGTTTCCTCGTCGCGAGTACTGTTGCTTCGCTTGTAGCGTTACGAGCCTAAACCTCCTTACATAGCATTAAAAAATGTCAATCTAAATTGCGAAAGTGTAAGGCCGAAATCGTAAAATTTGCTCATAGAACTGCCCTGGGTCTGTGGCAGGTACCACTCCACTATTCCAAGACTTTTCAAAACATTTTATATGCCATATAAGATCGATTATAAGACGCGTGTTTTTTCGTATTTTGGTGTTTATTTGTGGTGCGTTTTATATTCAATGGCCTTATACCAGGGAAAACGGTTTGCCCCGAGAAGAAAATTCCCGAATACATAGTTAAGTATTCATTTAAAGAATGCTGCACCACCAGTGCCCTGATGACTTAAAAATAAATGATTCAGAAAAATCTGAAATGAATCTGATGTTTCTGATTCGGTGCAATGCGATGCGATGAAGATCCGATGCATAATTCAAGTGTTATTTCAGTGAATGTATTTTCACTGAAATATAAATAACCTTTTTACACCATACAATGTTCAGTCAGAAAATGATTAGGTGTATTCTTGCTAAGTTTATTAAACAGTGTATTGCATCTATAACTGGCACTGGAAGGGCATATAGCAATTAGGATACTCACCCGGACATATCCTACAAGGAAGGTCATCAAATAGCCTCTCCTTCCATTGTCACTTCCTGCAGGTATTCCTCCGTACTTCATCGCGACTGCATTAATCCTTTTCTCGTGGTTCAGCACTGAATCCTTGTCCCCTTCATACACCAAAGTAGTCAAACACATCATATTCTTATCGAACCCCTTTATCTTCTCCACATAGGCCATCTTCAACCCCTCCAGCATCACACCGAAATGGGTCTTCGGGCCTCTGAGTGACATTCCCAGCTGGAACTGCTCGTGGTCCAGGAGTCGGATGCTGGCTGGTTGCCATCTCCGCTTCGCTATTTCCCGCAGGCACTTTACTCCCGATTCAAAGTCTGGGAAGATCAGGGATCCGTACTTCTGAAAGGGCGGGAGCGGTCTCACTTTGACGCAAACTTCAGTTATGACTCCGAAGGATCCTTCCGAGCCCAGGATCACGTGGTTGAAGTCGGGTCCAGCCGAACTGCGGGGCGCTCTGCTGCTTTTTTCAAGGGTCCCGCTGGGTGTGACCATCCTCGCGTGAACAACCAGGTCTTCTATGTTTCCGTAAGTATTTTTTTTCATTCCGCTGGCTCTCGTGGCCACCCAACCCCCTAAAGTAGAAAATTCAATAGAGTCTGGTTCGTGTCCGACGGTATAGCCTACCTTTCTTAGCTCCCTTTCTAAATCCTGTCCAACTATCCCCCCTTCGGCGCACACTACTAGACTTTCGTAGTCTATCCACAGTATTTCATTCATTTGACTAGTATCCAGGGATAGTATGGGCCTCTGTTCGTCTTCGGGACACTCTACGGCCGCCGTGACTGAAGTTCCACCTCCGAAAGGAATGATTACTATATCTCTATCATTGGCTAATTTTACGATTTGTTCTACGTCTTCGTGGCAGGTGGGCCATATGACCGCGTCAGGTATTCTCTGGAGGTGTTTCTCTTTGAGTTTGATGATTTCGTCCGTCGCCTGGCCCTGCGACCTGACGAACCTGTCGATGTTTTTGACGGAAATGTCGATGCCGAGTTCTTCGAATGAGTCGAAAGCATCGGCGCTTAGTCTAGACTCGGGGTACTCGTGTTCCTGCGGCAGTGTTTGGTCGCTCATGGCCATGTCTCCAGACACACATATGCCCAACTTGTCTTTCAGGAATTCCAAGAAAAATGGAATCTGTTGGTCACATATCGGGTACCTGTTGACAAAATAATAAAAATTTGACAAAATAACAAAGTTAACATGTGTGTTATTGTTAAGCAACAACCTGCTCTGTAATAAAGTTTATTTTATATTTAAAATAAAATAATACGTGTTTAAATTTTTTATAAAAAACGTTGGGCAATTATTGCATCTGAGTTTATATATCGCTGAATAGCTTAATTTATGTTCTTGTGATGTTATTTGTGTAAAAATCGGCATTAATTTCAGGTGGAAATTTTAGAGCGCTCAAGGATAACAGAATATTAAATATAATTTTTATCAAATATAATAATTTTGTTGTCTATCTGTCTGTCTGTAACTTCGTATAACGTACATTCGTTCGAATTCACGGCTAAAAAAACGAAATAATTTGGCCGGAGATTAACATCGATTAATTAACATTATTAAATGAACATGCGGAGGTGGTCGACATCTTTGCTAATAGTATAACTGTGTACAGGACTAAATTGAAACAATTCTTTACGTCTCAACTAAACGGTAATGGATAAATACATTTTTCTCTTTCTTTTTCCGGTTTAAACTTATATTTTTAATTTACATAGATCTATTATATGTACTTAAATCTTTTTAACTGTATATCTGTCTTATGAGATTTTTTCTATTTTATATTTTGTAAAAGCCCATAGGGGTGTTAAATAAATAAATAAATCACTTAAATACATATTGATTACGTCTACCATTAGTTTATCGAGTCAGTAAATCCTGGTAAACTATCTGTTAATGTGTCATTTCCAGGATTTGGAGTTCTAGTATGAATTGAAGTGAACTAGAAACAATAGGTACCTGTCTCCAGTGAAGGTGAGCTTCCCGTCTCTCAAGCTGAACTGGGAGTCCTTGTACCCCCAGCCGTACCACTTCACGACATCTTCTCTGAAACAACACAACACCAAATGATTCTAATAAATAAACACTTTTCATTTCAATTCATTTTTAATATGTTAAAAATATTAATGGAATTATAAAACACTGTTTTTTCCCACTATATATTTTATTTAAATGTTAGAACTTTTTCGAGATCATTCTCATTATCAACAGCATAATTTCAACTAAATTTAAAAAAAAATACAGAATTTATAAGGATTGGGTGTATGTGATGGTGGTGGTGGCAGGGGGCGGGGTTAGAATGGATAGGAGTGGGGAGGTTGTGGGTGGTATTTGAATCATAATTATGTTTTTATTATTTATTTTATTATTATGAATTGCTCTCTTATGTTCTTCTATCCGCTCCTTTATTTTTCTTCCACTTTGTCCAATTTAAATTGCGACGCAATTTATATTGGACAAGAATATTATCACGATATGGGAGAAGGAGAAAGAATTGCACGTAATTAAAGAAGATCTGGGATAATCTAATAGATTTTGTCTTTATAAGAGAATGCCAGGCCTAAACTATATTAATGCGAAGATTAATAAAACGAACTACTTACGCGATATTCAAAATATATATTTGTACAGCAAATTTTCGAAAGTTAAAACCGAGCCATAATAAAAAAATATAGACGAGTGATAAATTACGAAGCAGTGTGATTTAAATAATAGTGTATTCATTTAATTCGACTTTAATAATTAATTAATCGATAATTAATTTCCAGTTTTCTCATTTGTCTCCCAAAACCACGACCTGCGACAGTAAATGAAGTACTTCAAACGAAGTACTTCAAATGAAGTACTTCAAACGAAGTACTTCAAACGAAGTACTTCAAACGAAGTACTTCAAATGAAGTACTTCAAACGAAGTACTTCAATTGAACATAATACACTCGCAGGTACTTAATAAGAATCCCTCTCTGAGAACCAACAGCCGTATATTTACTTAATTACATTTTTGCGTGAGCGTACAAAAATGTGTCGAGTTTTGATTACTTTTACGGGTATTCTTTTATCACACATTCTGTTTGCTTTCGGCACATCAAATATTTATACTTTATTTTTCACACAATAGCCCGTATCCACCAATGGGGTTTTTGACTCGAGACAATTCAAGTCAGATAAAATGGTATAAGTCTGTCGAGAATACTTTGAGTTTATTCAAAATTTTCAAGAAGACAACACTGGATTTTATTCACAGAGGGAACATCGTTAATCAAGACATATTATAGACGTCACATAGAGGCGAAGGTATTTTTCTAACCTTCCATACCTTGCATAATTTCCATACCTACTTTCCCATAAGTATTAAAAGTAGCTTCGTCTCTATGAGACATCTATATTATATCGTGATAAATGTCTATAATTTAAAGCCCTCTATTTGGTTTTGAACTACCAAGCCACTTTTTGTGGTTTGTTGGTTGTGATCGATTTGCTCATTATTCATCATCATCATATAAATAGATTCGTCTCTGTGAGACTTCTATAATTCATCTTGATTAATAATTATCCCTGTGCGGATAAAATTGAGTAATTCTGTTCTCAGAAAGTGAAATAAAAATATTCCTAGAAATAATGCTTTTATTTGTCAAAAAAAAAGAATAATGTTTCATGATATTATGTTTCTGTGTTTCTTTATTCTATGTACTACGCTACAGCCAGCATTAAAATAACTCCTAATCGGTTCATTCTTCACACTATCGTACAAAGATTTTCCACACAAAAACTACATTATCGAACTTCCTAGATTATTCTAGTATTTGGGACAAGATTCTCGTCACTTCTAGGTCTTTCCAGTTGTTTATACACGTTTCGCGAATGTTGTAGATAGTTGTTGATTTCTGTAGACCGTTCTCGATGTTTCCATACTGTTGTTCCAAGTGACAGTGGTTCGGACAGAGCGTAAATTCTTTTAGCATCTCCTTATCTTCCAATTGATACGATATTCTGTAACACGGTGCTAGACACAGTTCCGTGCTCTGCGAGCCGATAAGCCAAAAATAGGCTCGTCATGAATGGCGTACGTGATTTAAGGAACAGATACACATGCTTATTAGTGGCATGCTGATGAGCATAAGCATAAGCGTGCCCTAACAACTGTACACACTTGCTCATTATTAGCATGCTTATTAGTGGCATGCTCATAAATAAGCATGCTCAAAGCTAACAATCAAACACACATGCTTATTAGTGGCATGCTCTTGTCATAGAATAGAGACGCTCTTGTTCAAAATGGAAACTTTGCAAACTGAAATAGAAAATTCAAGTGAACCGATAGATCAAAACAGTTCCCGAGTTTCCATCCGCACATTTTTGATTTTAGTTTTTATAATTTTTATTGTAAGATTTGAATTACTCATGCCTTTTAATAAAGTTTCATAAACATTATTTCTCGCTATATTATTTTTACACAACGGTGACAGAGTATTCCACAGACATTCGTGATGCCTATAAATAAGTCACGAAAAGTAATGTTTTGTCATCTCCCCAACGCGCCGTATTTGTTTCATCTGTCGTGGACTGTGAAGTTCGCATTGATAATACGAATAATGATATAAGCATGCTCATAATTTGCAAGCCTGTTCATACATGCTTCAAAGATACCCCTTCTCATGGTGAATGACAGTGGCGTGCTCATTACTAGCAATGTGCGTACACACATGCCACTAATAAGCAAGGTCTAAAGAAGGTCGATACTGCGCATGCTCACATGCCACTAATAAGCATCTGTATTTACTATCCAAGACGTTCACGGAGTAGTACACCCGAAGGTACCCAGTAACACAGTAACAATATTGGTACTAATAGTCAAGTAAACATCACCGTGTATCTACGTACAGCACACGTGTGACGAGGGTGCCAATGTGATTAGCTGTAATATTCGCAGCCATGAATGACTGGCTTTAATTTCCTCCTATTAAATTTAAGCCGATTCTCCTTCGTCAAGAGCCCGAAGAATTCTCCTTCTTCTAAAGCTCGACCATTGTTTTATTTGCAGCAGCTAGTCGAACGGTAGAATTGTCGAACTATTGGCATATAGATCCCTTAGATGTCTTCTGTCTTTCAGGGATTCTTCTGTTAAGGTATTCATACACGTGCTCATTAGGGGAAGGTGGTCTGAGATGGCATAGATTTTGAAAAGATTTATTTTGACAAAACATGTAATTAAATTGAAATAAATAGCCATTCTGTATTAAATAAGACTTTATTATTAGCAAATAAACAATCTAAAAGTTTAACAAAAACCATATTTTCTTTTAAAAATAATCAAAAATAAAAATGTTTCATAAATCCATCTCACCCAACCCCCATGGGTGAGATGGCACACCCCATATGGGTAAGATGGCATACATTGAGTAATACGTACTATATGCACCCAGGCAGATGGTAAAGCAAGCGAAACGCGTCATTGATAAAGTTTGTAGTAAGAATTACTTACAAATATCACAAATAACGCGTTTTGCTGTTTTCGGTAATCCGATGCATTCTGCGTGGCACCATTGACGGCAGATTTGGCATTGAAGCCACCATTCCCTGGACCGAGAATGACTCCAAGACTCCATGCAATAAATGCAAGATGGGTTTTCATTATCCGACGTAAATGGTTCTTCCTCGTCACTAGAAGCTGTCAACACAACTTTTTTTTAACTTGTCGAGCAGATTTCCTCAAATTTGCAGCTTCTTTCTCAGCGACAATAGCTTTCAGTTGTGCTATTTCTGGAGATGCATTCAACATTCCAAACTTACCCTTCTTACGGTTTATTCGTTTTATTTGGGAAGATTTGGGCAATGGGGAAATATCTGCTATCGTTGGACTATGCTCAGTTTGATTGATGGGCAGAGAGCTCGGTTCTGAAGGCCCAGCCTCTGAAAAGTCATTTGACTGGAAGCCATCAGGCTCTGAGTACCCTTCCTCAGTTTGTTCATTCGATTGAGAACTTGCAGGATCTGAATGTTGCCCTGCCTCAGTTAGTTCTTTCGACTGAAAGCTCGTAAGTTCTGTACATCCTGCCTCAGCTTGGTCATTTGACTGGCATCTAGAGACTGCGTTTCACCTTGGTCATCCAGCAAAATAGGGACAGAAAAATCTCCAAGATCTGTGACATCTGAAGGCGCAAACATCCACTCAGGGAAAATGTTCTCATTTAAGGGATAAATTCCACACGCAGCAAATCCATTCTGACTATTAATAACTGTTGCTGCTCTAAGAAAAGCATGCTTGAATAGCTCAGCCACCTGGAAATGTGTGACAGTTCTTCCTGGATGATTCCTTAACCAAATATGCAACTCTTGATTGTAAAATGTGTTTAGTGGACCAAAGAAGCTAACATCTAGTGGCTGCATTTTATGAGTGCAGTGAGGAGGGAAGCAGAATAAGATGATGTTGTTTTCTTTAGCATAAGTTAATACCTCAAAATTTTTATGACTTGAGTGTCCATCTAGAAGCAACAAGGCCTTCGCTTCTTTTGATGGCTTTGCATATTTAACAAAATGTTGCAACCACTTAAGAAATATCTCCCCATTCATCCATCCTTTTTCTTGAGCAAAACCAACAGCGCCAGTTGGAGCACGGTCCATTAGCTCTGCTTTCATATTTTTACGAGGAAAAATGAAGGCTGGAGGTATGAAACTTCCAAGAGCATTAACGCAGCAAACGGTTGTATAGTGTTGACCTCTTTCAGCACTCGTTAATACACCGACTTGTTTTCTGCCTTTTGTCGCAAAGACTTTTGGGTTTTGTGATGGAACTGTACTAAATCCAGATTCGTCAACATTCCAAATTTGATGGGCTTCAAAGTTATGCTGTTTCATAACATCAATCAACAACTTGAAAAATGTTTGCACTTGGACTTTGTTGAAGCCTCGCGCTCTCGCTGCCGATGTAGCTTCGGGTATTCGAAGTGATATGGATGGATTACGTTTTCTAAAGCCTCTCAGCCAGTCTAAGCCTGCCATTTCATTTTCCGAGGAAAATCTATGAGGAATTTGTTTAGCAACCGCTATTTGATAGGCAAGTCTTCTCAAATCAATTGTAGTCATTCCAAAAAAACGTATCTCCAGTTCTTGTAAATGTTTAATTATTTTTTTTTCGAGATCTTTAGTAAATGTAGCTTTATGTCCACCTAAATACCCTTTTGAGGATTCTCCTTTTTCTGCTCGACGTCGGAGAGTAGTAGCTGGAACATTGTATGTTTTTGCTGCCATCTGCCATCCCATATTTTTGCTACGAACCGCTGCAATTGTTTCTCTCATATTTTTTTCATCCCAAGCTTGCCTAGCTGTTTTTTTAATATATGGCGCCATTCTATAATAAAAATAATAAATTTCCATTGATTATTATCGCGGAAAACTAACTATTTTACACAATAAACTAATAATTAGTACTAGTTACTGCTTTATTTACTTAATGATTTATTAAAACTTCCCATATAATCTGCTGGGTGAGATGGCATACCCCCTATGCCATCTTACCCTGTAGGCACATAACCAAGAAAAAACATTGCACTTCCATTAATATAAAAGCTACATAACTCTAATTTAAGTACAACATAATCATCATACTTAGCCCTAAAAATACATTCAAACTTACCTGATATCTCATCTAGAATACTTGTAATGTTGGTTAATTTTTTATGAAAAAATCAATTTACGCGAGGCAATTTTACGAAAAGAAGCGTGATGTCCGCTTGGATCGTTCTCGCGCACTGACAACGGGCACGTCGCGACATGTTTGCATTCGTGATCTACCCGTGTGGGTGGTGGCGCCACTCGACGGCGAATTGTGGAGATACACCGACTATGCCATCTCAGCCACTATGCCGTCTCAGACCACCTTCCCCTATGGTTAATTTATGAGCATTATTATGAGCATTTTTCTAAGTGAGTATTACACATATTTGTCGCAGTTTCCTTTCTCGAATCTTCATTGAAAATTGTAATAATGACACATTGTAACTCACGCAAGATTTAAAACAATAACAAATGAGTTTCAACAAAATGTCCAAGCGTTCAGTATTGAGATTATACTTCCAGTCATGCACGATGCTCGTCTACTCGAATCTCTACGCGTAACGCTTTTTCCTTAAGTGACGATTTCTACCAAATAAATCTTGCTGCAAGCCGCGTAAAAAACTTTATTCCAATAAAGAATGAAAGAAATCTATGCATTTCGTTTCATGAGAAAGGACTATAGATGTTTCCATGTCCAATATACGGAAGGTTACCAGAATTGAAACATTATATATAGAACTTTCAAAAATTTGATAATGTGTGGATGTTCTTACGACGGAATCGGTGAACGTTGCTTTGTGTAATGTGATCACTTGAGCCAGCTCACACAGGTTGTAAGCCCCGGTCCATCGTAGAAGAGACTTCCATACACGCTTCACCCATATAAATAGCTTCGTCTCTGTGAGACTTCATTACTAAAATTCGTACTAATTGAATAAAAGAGGTGTTGGAAGACCTGAAAAGACGATAAAGCCGCCATGGGGAAAAGAAATGGTTACAAGAAGCAAATAAGAGAAGGAATGTAGGGTATGGGAAAGGCCTGCATCGAGCGGTGGAGAGATAAAGGCTGAAGAAGAAGAAAAATAAGATGATGAGATGCCGGATCTTTAATTTTGACGGATATCTTATGATAGGGCCAAAATCGCTCACGAACTTTAGATTTCAGAGCCACATGAGATCGCTAAAGAACAATAATCGCTTTTTTTCTTATACACTAAACTACATTTATACTATTTATTTATATTTATTCGGATTAATTAAGTAAATACAAAGAATGTGAAACATAAAAGCCAATTACAGGTTTTCACTGGTTGTGACAGAATATCGTATTTGTTTGGTGTACATGTATATGATACTGGTGAAACTATATATAACTGAGTTAATTGAAAATAATAACATATAGTTTATTTGAAAAATGGATCGTAAAGCAAGCGTCGCACATGAGTAGGGTTATTTTGAAATGCGTGTTTGCATGTTAAACCCCGTATAAGAAACCCGGAGTTCTTCAGAATAAGTCAGCACACTAATAATGTCGGTTACTTTTCTCCCATCACAAGGTTGTGTCGCACATATAATTTGTATTGTGCTGACCCTAACATTGATGCTGATATTCTTGCAGACACCTTATCTTTGTTCAAAAACTCACTCATACACAACATCCATTTTCTAAACATGAATCTATAGATCCATTAAATCAATCATTCATTAAATACTAATCGCACTACACTCAAACACAAAATATACAATACACATAAATGTACATGTAAAATATAATTAATTGCAAAAATACATGCTACTAGAGCGTGCCGAAGACACTTGTAATTGGGATAATGGGCATAGTCTTCACTATAATGTTTATTATCAGAGTATCATGTACCTATTATCCTGTTAGTGTCTCTAATAAATAAAAAATAAATAAATAAATATTTTAAAAAATAAGTCTAAATTATATTTTTCTGTGAGTGCATTAAATTCGTTGCAAGTTCGCCATAAGTATGAGTTTTGCCTGTAGTCAGTAGAAACAAGGGAAGTAAAAAGAAGAGGGTTGGTTCTATACTGCAAACGTCACCACAATTATGCAAGCTAATCTTCACTCTTCACTCATTAGGAACATCAACTGACCTCTTTTTTGGAACAGTTCCTTTCACCTTGATCCCATTCTGTCCTCTGGACTGCTTCCTGGGAAACGAGGACTTGGCCCTCACATCCGCTGGAGGCTTCACTCTAGCTCCCTCACTCTTCACACCGTCAAAGCTGCCTGACATGGCCAGGGGCCAGGACCAACTGGAAGCTGTAAGGTCACGGTAATCGCACGATTGCCCCGTTGGGACGTCCACATTTAACTAGGAAATGCGGAGATCTCGAGCGGAATATATCACCTCGGACGACATCGAAGAAACAATCTTTGTTATTTATTTTGACACCTAAAATACGGTGAATCAACAATCGAATTTGCGGCGAGTAAATGATGCTGTTTTTGGGAGTGGTGCTATAAAACTTCAAAGCCAGATGCACGCAGTGACGTGCACCAGATGTAGGTCTAGGTGGTGCTGATAATTAAGGTGCTATAGAAGTATAATGGACTCTAATTGGTGCTGGGAGCAAGGGTGGTTTTATAGAGCAGGGGATGTCTCACTGGACAAACTGTAATATCACAAAAAAACTAACTACGATTAGCAACACATATGTAGAGACAAAGGTTTAGGTTAAATTATCAATTAACAATATTTTATATATATGTTTCGAGAACACAATTACAGGATTTTTTCCACAGAGGGATAATTATTAATTAAGATAAATTATAGAAGTCTCACAGAGACGCAGATGTGAATATGAGAAACGCGTGTGGAAGTCTTTTTATACAAATTTTTGTGATGGAATTGGTTAACGCTGCGTTGTATAGAGTGACCATTTTAGCCAGATCATATAGATTGTAAGCCCTGGGCCATCGTATAATCTATAATTTATCTCAATCAATTATTCATCCCCCTGGGGACAAAATCCAGTAAATTTGTTCTTAGAACATACCTATATATTATAAAAATATTGTTAGGATAATTATTAATTAATATAAATTATAGAAGTCTCACAGAGACCAAACTATTTATATGGAAACGTTTATGGAGGTCTTTATAGAGTGGCCCAGGGCTTATATATAAGCTGGCTTAATTGGTCACTTTATACACTGTAACATTCACCGATTCCACCGTAAGAACATCCACACCTTACGAAATTTTCGAATGTTGTATATTTATGTTCTAAATCAATTTCTTTCATATATTTAAAGGGATTATGCTAAAGACATCTTTGGTCTTTTCCATGACATAGTACGTATACATATACATAGATTTCGCAGCTGATTATGAAAATAGCATTAAAAATTACCTGCACGCCCCTGATAATATATTATTACTTATACTCCCGGAAGATCGTACGAGTACTACCTTTATCGAGTTAAAAATTTTACTGTAGGTACTCGGGCTTAATTGTGTTAGAACCAATCTTGCCTTGAAGAAGGACGGCAACATATTGATATTTGACAGGTGGCGGCTTATTTTGAAATATTCAAATAGAAACATGAATAAATGGTCTATGTGATCTAAAGGGTCTACACTACCCTGACATTTTCAAAAATCTTTTTTTTTCTTAAAGCTTGAAGTTTAAAGAATATTTTGAGTCATCACTCATTCAAAAATTCCAGAAATAGGCTGAATGAAAGCAATTTTAATGTAGCTTGGTAGGTAAATTTTTAAACGAATTACGTCATTTTTTTGCATTTTCCCGAAGTTATTCATTTCAAAAACCATTAGGCCTATTTTGTTCAAATTTTGCACACATTTTACTAATAACGTTATCTACGATGCAGCATACGTATTTTTTTGAAAATATGAGCAATTTAATAAATTTGAATTATTAACTTGTAAGAAAAACATGAAAAAAAAATCACATTTGCACGAGAAATTCTATTTTTTTCGACACGCTATATTAAGTCATTCAACAATTAAATAATTCATTAGGTTTAACTGGTAATGATACCTCTATATTTTTATAAAATATAGATGTATGAAATTACTAACTTGTTAATGATAAAAAAAATCAACAGATGTCTCCAGCAGAGCCCATAGTAACATATAAATGATTCTGGATTCGAACATATATACAGAACTTTCAAAAAAATTCATTTCATATGTTGATGTTCTTACGATGGAATAAGTGAACGTTGCATTATGTAGTGATCACTTAAGCCAGCTCATACAGATCGAGATTGACATACAAGCCCTGAGCCATCGTATAAGAGACTTCCATCCAATTTTCTCATCTATAAATTAGCTTCGTCTCTGTGAGACTTCTATAATTTATCCTTAATTAATTAATCATCCCTCTGGGGACAAAGTCCAGTAACTGTGTTCTTAGAACTTACTCTCATAAAATATTGTTTAAAATAAGTCTATTGTCATTGAGAGTCCAGCATCCGCGCCTGGTTTATCTATGCAGAAGTGTTAAGACACACGTGTATCTGAGACACGAAACTAGATTTTTTGGCAAGTAATAAATTAATTATTCGTTAAACATTCCAGAACTAACATTGGATCATCATTACTTGAAGGCTGTCCATGCGGTGAAAGCAAACATGATTTGGGCAAATATACAAATACAACACGCAGACTCGCGTAAATATGTCTCAGATGTAATACTCAATTTTGCAAGTATGGCGAACATTGTTTACGCTATACTGTCGCAGGAGACTAGCTCTTGTCTAAACACTTAACCCTGGAATACTAACACCGTACTATAAGCATAATTACATACATAGGTACTTGTTTATTTAACGCCCTTATGGGCTTTTACAAAAATACAGAATATAAATTTAAAATGAAATATCATAAGACAGATAAAATAATAATATAGATAAAAGGTACAAATAATAATAGTTAAAAGGTGAAATAATAATACATAAAAATTTATTATCCATTTTGTTGAGATATAAAGAATTGTATCAGCTTTGTCCTAAACACAGTTATATTATCAGCAAAAATGTCAGCCGCCTCTGCATGTTCATTCCCTAATGAGTGTAATCTGGGAATTACAGAGTTTGCTAATGCGTTAGTTCTGACATTTTCACTATAATAGAATAATGCACTGTGTCTTGATGCCCTAAATGGGGCATATAAGTCGATCAGACTAACAATCTGGGGGCAATCAATCATGCTATTTAAGAAATATTAGGTCTGTCACAGTACGTCTCACATTGACGAAATTCAAATGACAAATACAAATAACCGTAAAACTAACTTCTAAGTTGCAAGACCTTCTTCTTCTTCAGCGCTCCTTTGTTATAAAAATGTTTTCCATGTTTCATCGATTGTGTGCACGAGCGTGGCTGAGGATCCCTATTCTCCAACTGCACATACATGTCTTCGTAGTGGCCTCCGTCCAGTGATGTGTTGTTAAAATTTAATAAACCGGTTCGCACTTTGGTAAACACCAACTTTTTTTTTCAAATTAAAAAAATATCATACATTACAAAATTATTTATTTACATTACATAAATTCATTCCAAACAGTGTTTTAATTTTCATTCGAAACATTAACCGTAACGGCTCTTATTCGTCTATCATCTGCTGTGTGATGGTGACTTTTGAGCTATATTTAATTAATGGTGAGGAACAATCCCATGAATTCAGTGTCAAATCTGTCAAATTAATGGTCATTGAGTGTGTTATATGTCGAATACTTAAATTTGCCCTTTTTTCTAAACAAATAGTATTCATTAACGAAGATCCTCGTTCCGCCACTGCAAAACTTATTGCAATTGTAATAATTATATTTTTAGCTTTTCTGACCGTTTCAGGAAGTTCGTTTAAAATATTATCGATATAATCCCTGAAATCTTTTGAACTTATTAATTTCTCTTAGAATCCTAATATTATCTTCGCCAGCTCTTCACGGATTGAAAATTTCATTTAATTTCTGTGTTATACGTCCACGAATTAGAGATACTCTCTGAGATGCGGATTCTCTGAGGACTAGTGATGGTCAAATCGTTATTTTAACCGGTTACAAATGGTACAGTTATTTGAGATTTGTATCCGATTGTTTCAATCATTGGCAGCTATGATATAACTGTCGTATATTACCGATGGTTGCCCGTCGAATTGCGAAAAATCAGTTACCCAATCATCGACGCAATCAGATACAAATCTCAAGTAACGATTAATGTGTCGCCGGTTAAAATACCATAATTGCTGAGGACAACTGTCGATTTTCGTAGTCCTGTCTTCTTATAGGCCTCTGGATATAGGCCTCTTCCATACCCTTCCATCCTTTCTTGTTGTTTGCTGATTGTAGCCATTTATTTCCCCCCACAACCACTATATCGTCGGCCTACCTCTTTTGAGGTCTTCCGATGCCTCTTTTTTTGTCATACCCACCATAAAATCTTAAAGTTTCTTCACTCAACCCTTGTTGTATCTCAAATGCTAGTGCGATGACCGTTGATGTGAATTTGGGTGAATTTTAATCTTCTCAAGCAATTTGAAACACAATAAGGGTTTTTAATTTAATATGAAACATTTCAGTACGGGCACACATATAGAGCCTCGCTTAAATCGAGCACCATGTATATAGGTCGGTTCTACCGTTATCAAGCGGTGACTTCGATTATATCTCTAGTTCATATTCTCTATTCCACAATTGAATATCTGTGAAGAAGTACAACATGACCATCTCTGTTAATAAGTCTGACAGAGCAGGGGATGCAATTTAAATATATGGGTGTTGAGATATCTAATGACGGTGATCTCCACAATAAAGTTAGGGAGCAAACTAATAAGGCAACAGTGATATCTGTCTACTTAAGGACACAATATGGAGGGACAAGCACATGATCACAGATAGCAATGTCCGAATTTACAAAACCTGTGTCAGATCCAATATGACAAATGGTACAGAAACCAGGGCTGACACAGTTAGAGCCAAAAGCCTTCTTAAGAGTCAGAAACGAGAACACTGCGCACCTTAGCAGGGAAGACCCTCAGGGACAGGGTTAGAACTCTGAAATAAGAGAGATCTGTCAGACAGAAGACATCGTGAGATGGGGTGGAAAGAGACCGCGTGGATAGGATGGATGGTATAAGAATTTCCCATGTGGTTGCCCACAATATACCCAAGGAAGATCGCCAAAAAGATGGCAAAATAGCTGTTCCTTGTTTCTCCCTTTCCCAAGAGGACGGTTCGCGATCAAGAATAGATCAATGATCTAGAACCAGAAGATGAAGAAGATGTGAGGCTAATTTCGAGGTCTCATTCCGTCGCCAGTTTTAATTGGCCCAAACTCGAGAGGTGAAGATCTAATTCTGATCTAGAACCTGACGGCTGTGAAAACCTGAGAACATTTTTAACTACATTTTTAACCACTGGTCTACGGTACGCACGTCAATACTCCGGGGTCAACAAAAAATCTTTTCCTCATTAAGGAAAATTATTTCCGCATAAACAATAACATATTGATTCTTTAATTACTGTATTTACGTCATTTTTAGCAAAACCATGTGATTATTCAAATATGACAAATTTATGCAAAGCGATTTCCTTCCAACGAGGAGTATTTTTTTATACTTCAACTCAAGGCCTGTCATATCTGATACCCATGTTTACCCGTGTGTATGCACCTTAAGGTACTGCATCCAGAGATGAAGATTTTCTCTGGTATCTTTCACTACAATCTGTGTAGGGTTATTTGTAAAACATTAATAACCTCGCAGGGCTATATTCCTGCCTTGATTATGAGTCGAAAATGTTCAAGCTATTATGACCTAATATCAATAGTTAAGGAGATATGCGACATCAAAGTTTGCATTTTTTTTTCAATATTTTTTATTTATTTTTTGTAAAACGTTGGACAATCATTACAGTAACTCATATCAATTACGAAAAATTCATTCGTTTCAATACAAGTTAAATAAAATGATAAAAACCCTGCCTTGATTATGAGTCGAAAATGTTCAAGCTATTATGACCTATGACTATCAATAGTTAAGGAGATATGCGACATCAAAGTTTGCATTTTTTTTCAATATTTCTTATTTATTTTTTGTAAAACGTTGGACAATCATTACAGTAACTCATATCAATTACGAAAAATTCATTCGTTTCAATACAAGTTAAATAAAATGATAAAAACCCTGAAAAAATTCCAATTGGAATGTTTTCCAATTGGAATTCGAAGGTTTTAATTTTTTTATTTGACTTGTATTAAAGGGAATGAATTTTTCATATTCGATATAAGTTACTGTAATGATAATCTAACGTTTTACAAAAAATAAGTCAGAAATATTGAAAAAAAAATGCAAACTTTGATGTTGCATACCTCCTTAACTATTGATATCATAATAGCTTGAACATTTTCGACTCATAATCAAGACAGGAATATAGTCCTGCGAGGTTGTTAATGTTTTACAAATAACCCTGTATAATAAAGATTATAATATCCAGGTCCAAGAAATCCCGGTTTAAAGCGTGGATGAAGCAAATATTTTTATTATCACTCAATATACATTTTTCTAATTACTTCTTTAGTACTGTAAGTACTCACTGCTTCTACGTAACAGTAAGGAGATTAAGTAATACAAAGTTGTATTGTTTTTACGTAAATTAATATACTCTAAGTATACAAGAGTGTAATGTAAAATTGAATTAGGTAAGTTGCGCAAAACAAAACCAAAAAACATTTTATTTTATGCTTCGGCGGCATTATTTTTCTCTCAGAGTCCAATTTTTTGTTAGTGGAGACGAAATATAATTCGGCATTTAGGAAAAATTATGTTAATTCTTTTTTCTATCTCTAGCTCGTTATCAAGGTCCATGTTACATATGTATGTCATATCAGCAATATTTTATTAATTTGTAATTAGCTATGTAGCTCAGCTACTGACTTCACAAGCCAAGATCCAACGCATCCAAGGTTTTTTGTGGGTCTACACTAGGTCTTCTGGACCCGACCCGATCCCACCCGAACCCGGTCGGGTAATGACCCTAAAACCCGGACCCGAAACCCGGGGTCAAACCTCCCGGGTTCGGGTTTTTTTGACATATTAATATTAATTTTTAATACAGTTTTGTTAGTTTAAATTTTGCAGAGCGAGCTCAGGCGAGTATCTCTACCTGCTTCACTTGGGATAAGCATTGAAGAAGATAAACTTTCGTTCCTCTTGTGCCAGCTCCAGGCTTCACTTCCACACTGTGTCTAAAGATAATTTTATTACATAAGAAATTCTTAATTAAAAAAATTACCTGTGTTATATACTATTATATGTAAATTCAAGAACACATTCATATTTGTGAGTTGTCATTTTTCAGAACGAAGTTCTGTAAAAAATTTAAAACCAAATTAATTAATCAGTTAGGCCCGGTTGTTTCACGTTCGATCAAAGTAAGCGTTCTTTTAAAGCATAGATTTTTACGTTCTCCACCAATCAGACGATCCGTTTTCGTAAAAATCTATGCTTTGATCGACCGCTTACTTTGATCCAACTTGTAACAACCGGCCCTTAGAAAGACATACAAAAAAATATAATCCCGGTAGTAGCCAAATAGTTTTTCGTGGATTAGATTTTTCTGTATGTCTTTCTAATTGATTAATTAATTTTGTTTTAACTCTTATATGTTCTTTGTCTTTGTTTTTTTTTTATTAAACATATTATTATTTGCAATAAACATTTTAAAAACGGTTTTTTCTTATATTTTTATACTATAATAATTTTTGACCCAAACCCGAATCCAACGAATTTCCAAAATACTGAGAACTCGATCTCTCCACTCCTCTCTGTCACCTGTCACCTCCATTTCTTGGTAGGTGGTACAGCGCACATCTCCGATATAGCTTGATCTCGGGTGGCCTGTCGATTAATGCTTATTTTTACTTAATTATTGTAAATAATATTCAATTTATTACTTTTATATAAGAACAAAGGTCTTTTCTAGGCTATTGTTCTAAAAAAATTGTAGTCTAGCGTACACATTCTGATATAAATATATAATAAAAACCCATATTTTCGAAAATAAAACGAAATATGCATTAGCATATTATAGTCCAGGCTTAATGGAAATGAGGGTTCTGGAGGAAGAGAACAACATGGCTGTTGGTCTTTTCGGGCCACAGAAAACAAAATGTTCTTAGGTTTTCATGGCCACTCAGTATTTTCTGGTTTGTGTCTTCTGGGGTATTTTGCCGTGTTTTACGACCTTTCTCTATAGAATTTTTTTTTCTTTCGAAAAAAAAAATTAAAACAATTTTTTTTTCTACATTTTTTAGGAAATTTAGCTAGTTATATTCTAAAATGATATTATATAATAATACGTTGATAAATACCTACACACGTCACACTTTTAGTCTGCTGACGTAAGCCGTATATGCACGCATATTTCGAATAAAAAATTATACTTTCTTCTGGCACTTTATCACTTGACTGGATATAAAAAAAGTATAAAAAATTAATCAATTGCGTATCTTACCTACTCCCCTACTTCTCATGTATTCAATGATTATTTTTTTGATACCATAATTAAGTGCAAATCTTCTATTTTGAGTATTTTTATTACTCCCTTTCGTCTAACTCGTAGCGTCTGCGGTTTGTTATCTACCGGAAAAACTTCGGATCGATTTTTAACCCTTTTCCCGTGATCCAATCAAGCTGAAACTTTGCAGGCAGAATTGTAGCGACGATAAAAATGATCTAAAAAATTTTCATTTAAAAAAATTTAATAATCAAAGTATAATTTTGGGTTTTTCGGAATTTTAATGATTTTTTCAAATTGGAATCAATACAAATTAGTAATGACCCCGACGCATGCAGTAGGCACGAAATCTGATTCAATGAGAAAGGAAGTATAATAAAAAAATGTTTTTTACGGGATAGTTTTTTGAAAATATCTTTATTCTATCATCGTTCACGGAGTTCTCAATTTAATTGAGTAAAAAAAAATTATTGCATTTGCAATCATCTCTCCTGTACGAAGAAGGCGTGGGGAAGCACTCTCCCACTTTTCTCTACTCCTTCCAGCTTTGTCCACACCACGGTCTGCCGCGTATTATGCATATCTCTGCTACCATTTTAATATTAAGCCCTTCAAATTAAATTATATTGTTACAAGTCCCTATCGTGTTTAGATTAACCACTCAGATCGATGAACGTAGGTATAGTTTACATTTAGTCCAAAGATTAAGAGATGAATTTTTACCTTTTAACCTATTCAGCCCTTAAGGTACTGATACACATGCTTCTTTTGAGCATGCCACATGCTTTTTTGAGCATGCTCATTGGCATGCTCTATCATCTGTAACAAGTTGAATTTTTTTAATTGCGTTTGATCAGAATCTAAAAGGATGTCCATTTTGGCTTCGTTCAGAACCTTAAAATGTGTAAATAGTGTAGTGGAATTAATGTATATTATAAATATCTCACAGAGATGAAACTGTATTTCTTATGGGAAAGTAGGTATAGAAGTCATTTGGGTGTACATAGGACTTATGACCTATCTTAATGGTTGGCTTAAGTGATCACTTTACACAATGTAACATTCGCCATTTCCACCCATGATAGAATATACCATGCTTATTCTTTTTTTTTGGAAGTTGTATATATGTTCAAATTGCATGGAGAGCTTTCACATATGAGTTGTAATTGCCTTTCCGTGCGGCCTGTACAAAGCCATTTTCATTCCCCTAAATCCCCACAGATGTCGCTAATGAGAAAATCTACAATTTATTTTACGGAATTTGAGAGCAATATACTTTATTGTGTAATGAAATTCAACCGAATTACTTGCATTACACTAGGATACGCCAGGAAATATTATTTCCAATTTTTGTTAAATTCCTTTTTTACCAGTATTTACAATTCAGAATATTTTTGAGTTTGTTCAAATCTTTCAGAACAGTGCTGGATTTATGTCACAGAGACATTATTAATCAATTAATGTATATTATCGATATCTCACAGAGAATGTGAGATATCTATAATATACATTAATACAGAGAATGTGAGATATCTATAATATACATTAATTGATTAATAATGTCTCTGTGACATAAATCCAACACTCTTCTGAAAGATTTGAACAAACTCAAAAATATTCTGAAGTGTAGTGGAAGATTACTTTTGAGAATGATATTTAGGTGACCGAATATACCCCAATCCAACTTAGTTCTGCGAACATTTCTTAGTATAGGCTTCTGGTTTATGACATTTATTTTTCTAGATAGACATAATTATCGACTTGTTCGACTATGTTTGTCGTTTTGGTTCTATTCATACGAATGACTATCGAATTAACAATGCAGTTTATCATTACATTTTGTCTTCTTCCATCCTGCTCTGACACTTGTCTAGAGTTACTGCGTTTTGGGTGTGTATGGATGAAAGATTAATCCAAGTGGTCTTTTTTTTTCTAATCCATGTCGTCTATTTTTTTTTAATCCATAGGTCGTATGCATGACTTTTTGAAATCTTACACTTTACAATTTCAATACAAATTTGCATTGCACCTTTACATAGTACGGCACCCAATGATGCCTCTAATTCGTAAATCATCGTCAACACAGGCTCTACAACCCCATGTGGGTCTTGGGCTCATTAAAAGTTTTTCTTCGGTGATCTCTATTTCGCATTTCAGATCAATTCTGTTTTGGATCTCTAAGGACCGGTTGCATCAACTTAGTGCATTGTCATTTACGTCGCATAGATTTTTGCATTTTCCATCAATTAAATAACCCGTCATTTAACCTCGTGAAAATCTATGCATTAAACGAACTATTATTATAAACCAAGTTGATGCATCTGGCCCTAAAGCAAATATGTCTTTGAGGAAATTGTCGTTCTTTAAGGTAACTTTAGGTTACTTTTGGTGACGCCTTCCCAAGGTTTTGCATCTGGTCTGCAGTCAGCGGTGACTTCGGTAATTCTATCTGCATTGCCCAACTACCGAATTTTTCATATTTTCATAAATATTAGAGGCCCCCAGCTCATTAAATACACTACAAAGCTCATAATCAAAGCATTTACGCCAAAATTTAATATCTAAAATGTTATTTTCAATTTTTTTTTATTAGAGACACTAATAGGATAATAGTTACGTGATACTCTGATAATAAACCATTATAAGTGAAGACTATGTCTATTATCCCAATTACAAGTGTCGGCACGCTCTAGTAACATGTATATTTTCATTTAAGTATATTTTACATATATATTTAGGTGTATTGTAAGGGAGAGGCGTACAAAATGACATATTAGTTATAAAATCAATCATCAAATCTTTATTTATTATTAATATTGAACATTTTAATTAACAATGTATTTTTTGGTTCATTAACTATTTAGAATTATAGAGAACAATCAACTAAATACAAAAACAATAGAATTACAAAACATTTTTGAAAACTTGAACAAAAACCGTTTTTTCCGCCCTAGGTGGGTAAAATGACACACGTGGGGTGGACAAAATGACATACCAAATTTGTAACAAAAATCAGTCGATTACGTGCATGGTTCACACGTAAAACGTTTTGTCTTTTTCGGAACATCTGCACATGATGCATGGGCCCATTTCTTACAGGTCAAACACATTAGTCAGACTTTTTTTGGCTTGGACCTGGAGTAAAAAGGTCATTACAATAAATACAAGGACAATCTTTATCATCATCCTCGACTTCAGTATGGGTTTGTAAGGAAGAGAAATCATTTTCACTGTCGGAACTAAAATCCAAATATTTTGAGACACAAATATTTGTGGGTGTCGTAAGAATTTCAGTAGCTATATCTGTAGATTGGGCTGGCGAAAGTGGACGTGCATTGTCAGCGCTTGATGTGCTTGCAATTACAAGCGATACCGAATTTGCTGCTTTCACCTGAGCTGGACTTGCTGTGGGTATGCATAGTTCTTCTGCTGCCGTTGAAACTTCTTTAGTCTCTAAATAAAAAAATGGTGGGTCAAATGACATAATATGCCATTTTACCCGAACAAGATGTATGCCATTTTGTTACTAAGCGGTTCTTTAGAGGAATGCATGACAATGTTTACGTTAGCGGTTTCGGAGAAAAGTAGGTGTTCCACTTGACCCGCCTATGTCATTTTGTACGCCTCTCCCCTATATTTAGTGTTTGAATGTAGTGCGATTAGTATTTAATAAATAATTGATTTAATGGGTCTATAGGTTCAGGTCATCGTTTAGAAAATGGATATTTTGTATGAGTGAGTTTTTGAAGGATGATAAGGTATCTGCAAGAATATCAGCATCAATGTTAGGGTCAGCACAATACATATTATATGTGCGACACAACCTTGTGATGGGAGAAAAGTAACCAACATTATTAGTGTGCTGGCTTATTCTGAAGAACTCCGGGTTTCTTATACGGGGTTTAACATGCAAATTTATATCAGATAGAGAGAGAGAATCAATAGCTCCGCTGAGAATCTTGTGTAGCACAACGAGATCGGATATTTTCCATCGGGACTCAAGTTTGTGCATCTTGAAAAAGGCAAGTCGTAGCTTTGTATGACAAAATACGTAGAAACTTTTTCTGCACTCTCTCGATTCTCGTAACATGCGTTGTATAATAAGGTGACCAAATAACTGACAAATATTCCAATATACTTCGTACTAGTGATGTAAAGAGCATTTTTAGAGTTTGAGGATTTTTCAAGTCGTGAGTAATTCTGGTGATAAATCCCAACATAGTATATGCCTTGTTTGTGATATTATTAATATAAGTCCAGTGCATGTTCGTTGCTCTTATCCTCAGACACGTATTATGTAACTGCTGGTTTGATCAGTGTTTTGTGCGTAATATTATAATACCTTGAAACACAAAAAACATCAGAGTGCAAAGACATTTTGCCGCCGTAAACAATTTTCCCGGAGATTAGGTTGGTACCTTGATCGGTTGCTTCACTGCTGAAAACTTTGGACCATTTTTTTTTCGAAAAGTCTATTCTCATCGTCATCAATAGAGCAAGATCCAGAGCCCTGGTCTCCTCGCATTACTCTGATAAGTCTTCCGCTGTCTCTCTTTAGCTCATTTACTAAATTCTACTCATTTACATGTTTAACCTGTTAAGGCTGGACATTCACTGCAATTGCATATTTCGGCATTTTTTACATTCTGATAAGATGCTGCAATAACTTAGATAGAACCTTTGTTGTTATATAAAAGTAATAAACTAGACATTATTTATAACAATTAACAAAATATAAGCATTAATCGACGGGCCGCGGCCAAAAAATCGTCTTTAGTGTCCTAGGCGGCATTAATATTTATACGTCTAAAAAAACATAGTATGCATACGTTAAAAATGAATGCCGCCTGGGACACTAAAAACAAGTTTTTGGCCACGGCTTGTCGATTAATGCTTATATTTTATTAATTAATGTTAATAATGTTCAGTTTATTACTTTTATATAATGACAAAGGTTCTTTATAAGTTACTACTCTAAAAAAATTGCAGTCCATCATATACATTCTGATATAAATTAATAATAAAAACCCACATTTTCGTAAAGAAAAAACGCCGAAATATGCATTTGCAGTAACGTAACCTTCTTTTAGATAAATTTCCCATACTGTTCCTTATTTGTGTTGAAACGAAAGATCAAGCAATACTTCATTTAGGGAACTTGGAAAATATATTTTCAAGCACAAAACACTAGGCATTTTCAGGCAGTACCGAGGCAGAAAACAGATTTAAAATTGATTGAATGTGTGGCGGTCCAAACCCGCCGCGTCTCTAGTCGCACGCATCGAGCCGGCACCCACCAATCAGAGGCTCGATGCAGCTAACCAGCTCCCGCCCGCCGAGAGGTAAATCACTCTTTCGTCGACCGCCGTAGACATAGCAATATTTTCTGTACTCAACGCCACCTCTGTAAATTTAAATTTCAATAAAGAATAAATTATACACTGTATCCATCTACTTTTCCTGCCTCTGCTGAAACATCTCACGCATTACACGCGCTCACACAATATACGTCACGTGCCAATGTAAGAAGGTGTCTTTGAACGGGTGGACATTTTCTTCTTCTCTCGGAAGTACACTCAAACCTAACCCCTTAAAAATGCATACAGAACCAAAGAACTGTCTGAAAGTCCTAACACGATGGGTGAATTATAGTGGGCAGATATTTGGGGGTTTAATCCTTTTAACCGGTTTAACAGCAAGAGTCCTAAATTAATAATAGTGCAAAAATACCGTCATTTCTTTTTTTTATATTTTCAAACATTGATCTGAATTAAACAATAAAAATTACGTATATATTTTATTAAGTATCGTAGTATTTCATTCTTAGATTAGAAAAATATTACAATTTTGTATAAAATGGACAACGAAACCCAGTTCACTCCAAGTCAAATTTACGTGGCAATTACTTTGCGGTACAACACAACTTAAAACAAATAAAACAATGTTTTTTTTTTCACGAATATATCTCGAGAGATACATTAACAACAATTGCATATGACAAGTTTTAATCATGATAAAATTAATAAATTATGGTTTAGGGACCTGTTTTGTTTTATTTTAGGAGTGGACGCCTTTTCCTAAGACTTTACGGTGATTATATCGCAACACGAACTAGAACTGTAACAGTAACTGTAACATAACAGGGTGTACCAAAGCTAGCAGCAGAAACTTGGCAGGTAGATTCCTGACTATGTCATGAGTCTAAAATATTCAAGCAACCATGGTCTAATATCAATAGTTATGGAGATATGCAATATCAAAGTTTGCATTTTTTTTCAATATTTTTTTGCAAAAAGTTGAACTATCATTACAGTATCTTATGTCAATTATAAAAAATTCATTCGCTTTAATACAAGTCGAGTAAATGATAAAAACCTTGCAAAAATTGAAAAAAAGTCATTTTTTTACAAGATTTTTATCATTTTGTTTAAGTTGTATTGAAGAAAATGAATTTTTCATAACCGATATAAGTTACTGTAATGATAGTTCAACTTTTTGCAAACAATAACTCAGAAATATTGAAAAAAAAATGCAAACTTTCATATTGCATATCTTCATAACTATTGATATTAGGTCATGGTTGCTTGAAAATTTTAGACTTATAACATAGTCAGGAATCTACCGGCCAAGTTTCTGCTGCTAGCTCTGGTACACCCTGTATATAGAGACGAATTTTTGGTTAAACTTTTAATAACAACAGAACTAAAAGACTCAAGGAAGAGCTTCCAAGCAGACCCGACAAAAATCGAATATTAATTAATGGAAGTCTTGAAAACCTTAAAGATTTCATACATTTTGCAACCACTGTTTACCTACTACAATCTATGAGATATTTAACTATGCACTGTCATCAATTTAATTAGATCGTCATGATCCTAGAACAATGACGGATGTGCAAAAAATTACATATTGACTTTTTTGGATCGTTAAAAAGTGGAAAAAAGAAGTCATCTACTGATATATACAAAAGTAACCCATAAAAACCAAGTTTTTATTATACTCCCTTTCTTTGTAAAATATAATAACAATTAAAGACGAATTAAAACATGTAACATAACACTAAACTTACAGTAATTTAATATATTTCTAAAATGTCAGATGTTTTGAGCTTTGATAAGCTTTGAAGATTAAATTCTAAAAACATTTGTCAGTCAATTTAGATTTTCTACATTCGTAGTGAAGTACCTATTATGTATACCGACGGAGTAATTCAAATTTAAAAATATTCCGCGACGTTATCGGGCCGCCGCCCATTGCTAATAATCAAACTTTTCTAATGATTCCAATTCGAAAAAACCAATAAATTTTCCAAAAATCCGAAATTATACTATAATTATTTATTTTTTCTAACTAAAATTTGATAGATCTTCTTGATCGTCGACACGAGTCTACTTGCCAAGTTTCAGCTCGATTGGATCACGGGAAAAGGGTCAAAAATCGATCCAAAGTTTTTGTTTACGGCAAGTAAGCAGACGCCACGAGTTAATAAAGGGAGTAAAAAGTGTATTTTTTCTCATTAATTTAGAAAATACGTTATCGGTATAAAGACGGTTCTGATTTGCGATCGTAGAACAATGCAGCATGTGTAAAAACGTCGTTGTACTGCGCTGACTATATTTGAGGTTTGAAAGGTATCATCTTTAAATAACTAACCTAATTTTCAAAGGATCATCTTTTATAGTTATCGAGATATGACATAGTGTATTTATGTAAATAAAACATCAAACTGCTCTCCTGCAAACTTGAGAAAAATCACATGCGTCGTTGTTCTACGATTACGACGAGATGTCAAATCAACGTCTTTCATAATTTATGACCTATTTTTGTTTTCGTTTCAAAATCCGTGAAGCTTTGAACTCACACACTGAAATTACTGTCCTGCGGTTAAAAAGTTTCCTTCAAAAATAAAATAATCAAATTGGCATTGAGGTATTTATTTAGACAAAGTTACGATAAGCGCGTCGCAATTATTAATTTATTTGATGAAAAATCAATCTTCTCTTTTCTGCATATTGATATCCTACAAGAACAGTCCTGCAGTCATTATTATGCATCTATAGTTTGCTTTTAGCACCAGCGCCTGCATTTTGGTCCTTCAGCATATTAGAAACTCCGAAGATGTTGTTTGGATCCAGTTTGGCTTTGGTCGCCCTGAACAGATCTACTCCAACAGGCGACACTGAAGTCTCGTAGAATTTCTTCTTGAGTTTTCCGACTCCGTGGTGATGAGATACTGATCCTGCAAGTTAAACAAGTCACATGAGATGGGCAGGTTAGGTTAGGTTAGGTTAAGGCAGCCGAAACACTAATCTTGACGTTTCCTCGACAGCTGCATTTGTTCGCAACTCCACTTCCACCGCGTTAAGCTACAGGTACACATGCTTATTTAGTGGCACGTGAGCATGCGCAGAATCGACCTTCTTTAGGCCTTGCTTATTAGTGGCATGTGTGTACGCACATTGCTAGTAATGAGCATGCCACTGTTATTCACCATAGAGAAGGGGTATCTTTGGAGCATGTGTGAACAGGCTTGCTTATTATGAGCATGCTTATGTCATTCGCGGGCTTCGCGGCTAATATTATCAATGCGATCTTCTCAGTCCGCGACAGATGAAACAAATATGGCGCGTTGGGGAGATGATAAAACATTACTTTTCGTGACTTATTATAGGAATCACGAATGTCTGTGGAATACTCGGTCACCGTTGTGTAAAAATAATAAAGTGAGAAATAATGTTTTTGAAACTTTATTAATAGGCATGAATGATTCAAATCTTACAATAAAAATTATAAAAACTAAAATCAAAAATGTGCGGATGGAAACTCGGGAACTATTTTGATTTATTGGTTCACTTGAATTTTCAATTTCAGTTTGAAAAGTTTCCATTTTGAACAAGAGCGTCTCTATTCTATGACAAGAGCATGCCACTAATAAGCATGTGTGTTTGATTGTTAGCTTTGGGCATGCTTATTTATGAGCATGCCACTAATAAGCATGCCAGTAATGAGCAAGTGTGTACAGTTGTTAGGGCATGCTTATTAGTGGCACGCTCATTAGCATGCCACTAAATAAGCATGTGTATCTGTACCTTTAATTCAATCATTCAATTCAATTTAATCGCAAGACTCTTCCACACGTTATCTAAAGCGTAACGTCATGAAATACGTTTTATTTAAACATCGGAGAAATAGAGCTGTTAGCTTAGGTTAGGTTAGGTTAGATTATATATCCGAACTCGGGATATGTTGAAACAAATTTAATTTTATTTTTAATTTAAAGCCTATTCGATAGTCAAATAGGTCAGAATGACCCTAATGGACAATCATTTAGGACAAGGTGATTAGTACAGTTACATTTCACAGTAAAACATTAATACATTATACAATATAAGTAGGACTACAAGATGAACGAAGTTCACAATCTCCACACGACATAATAGGCACGTAGGCTCCCAGGTCGACCAAGTCAAAAAATGTGTACCCGCGTCTTTGTGGCAATAAAAAAAATTGTTTAGGTTAATTTCCGTCTTACACGCTCAAATTATTTTCGGTCAGGAGTGATATAATTTGTCTCAAACTGAGGTTGTGTCGTGTGAAATATGTCGATGTTGGGGCAAAATGGTTTAGTAGTAGTTGAGTCACTAATGTATTGTCCGATATAGAAGTGTCGATGGACCCTAATGAAACCCCGTTTTATCTGCACGCTGGGTAAATAAATAGATAGCTGGTGCTCACTCTTTTTATAGCGGCTTCACCTGTATACGTGAAGGTGGCCTGCCTGAATAAATTTCAGTTGATTCACACTATCTTATGAAATATATTACATTAAAACCAAGAACTTTAAAGAGTTTGAATGTAATTGTAAATAATTAATTCATTAGGAAATAGAGTTTACCAATTGAGTCATCAAGATCAATTATTAACAATTAACATTATAATGTCACACGTGAGATTCTTATTTGTGACATTCTTAGTATATAACTTAGTATATAACTTAGTATATAACTTAGTATATAACTGTAACGTGCGCGTCACTCGTGTCACTGTCAAATCGAACGTCGTGTACACGGATTAGAGTATTTTCTCTTTCTGATCTCTGAGCTTGTCTCTAGATCAAAATCTCAGCATGGTATTGAGATTTAACCTGTGGTGGTCCAGAGCCATCGCGACTCTAGCCGCACGCGTCGAGCTATATCAATCAATCACGGGCTCGATGCGGCTAACCAGGTCCCGGTCGCCGATAGGTAAATCGACATCTATAAATTGTTGCCAATAAAATGCCACATATACCTACGTGACTCACATACATCTCACACATACCACGCTCTGCACATTACACGCCGACACGAGAAGATGCCTTTAGACGGGTGGGCATCATCTCCCCAAACACCTGCGCGCACTAACCCACCAAAAACCCAACAAAATCCCCGAGATCTATCAGGATAGTAATTTAACATTTCACTCACCTCCGTAGGATAACACCGTTTTCCTAATGGCGTTGTGCATGTGGTGTACATAAGCTATGACATCAGCTCCTGTCTGAAACCTCAGGCCGAAGTAGGTGTACAGGCAGCAGCCCGCGTCATAGGTCTGGGCTATCCTCATCATGCACAGCGATGCCAGGGCTCCAATCTTCTTGGCCTCTTCTGTCACCGTCTGCCTGACTCTCTGGCTAGCTTCGAAAACGTTTCCCCAGGGAAGGGAGGTCTCGATGGAGTCAGATATTACGTTGCACTCCAAGCCAATATCCTGAAAAGTGAGAGAGAGAGACATTTAACAACTAGGACCATTTCATTATCTTCTCTGCCTCTGCAGTTAGTTATACAACTGCTGAATCCTATCAGGATTGGATCAGAACCCAATATTGCAATTTCAAAGTTTAGGTATTTGAAGGTGATTATGTGTTAATACTAGCCTTAGTAGCATTGAAAGAAGTGTCATTGGAATTAATAGAAGAGATAAAGTAAAATTAACAGAAATAAAAACAGAACTCAATCAAACAGGCACATTCTGTATATCGAACACTAAAATGGCGATGGACTGGACATATGTTGAGAGAAAGGCAAGAGAAATGAACCAGAATAATAACAGAGTGGTATCCAAGAGACGGTAAAAGAAACAAAGGTGGACAAACGAAAAGATGGGAGGACGATCTAAAAAAGGTGGTTGGTCCAGAATGGATCAGAGTTGCAAAGTATAGAGAAAAATGGAAATCTTTAGAGGAGGCCTATGTAGAAAGACAAGCTGTTTCTGAAAATAATGACCCGAACGCTGAGAATTTAGAATAATTTAAATGATATAATATATATATAAAAAAAATCTTTTTAGTTAATAAGATTAGAATGTTTTATAAGTTAAACAGCAATAAAGGCTAATTTTATTTTATTTATTTATTTATTTTATGTGTTATTGTTTGTATACTAGCAGTAACCCGTCAATATGAACCCGTCTTTTAGTGTTCCACGGAGTGGCGGTGGTAGCAACATGCGTTAGGTGGCCGGTTTGGGTTTGCTGGCACGGGGCTCAAGCCCCATCTCCGGCCGTTTAAATTTTTTTTTAAACGTGAATTCGAACGAAATTACGGACGTTACACAAAGTTAAGGACGGATATACAGAGAGACAAACGGACGGACAGATGGACGAACGGACAGACGGACAGACAACGAAATTATTATGTGGGCCTGAACAATATTATATAAAGTGCAAGAATTTTATACACACATACAGAACATAAAACCTTTTGTTGTAATAAAGTAGAGATAAAAACACGTTTAATAATAATAAAAACACAATAATAAAGCACAAATAAAATAAAGAATATTAAGAAAAAACCTAATTTATAATGTCACTCATTCAAGGGGAAAAAATTATAAGCCCAACTCCAATCCAATTATTTCTTTAGTTCGGGTATGCTCTTACAATGAAAAATGTCAACGAGTTTTGAGATCTTATTCCCGAGGCGGCGCATACATAATACATGTGTTATGTAAGTTTGAGATTATGTTTGTATTAGAGAGAATGTATATATTAATGTGTACACTATTTTAAGAATAATACCTCAATCATCAACGTGATTGTATACATTGTTGTCGGTATTGCTGTAAATATATACACGCTCTTACGAAAATTTATTAATAAAGTACCGTCATTTGCCCAAGCAAGTAGACTTGGCATTGAGTACTAAAATAATTATAAAAATACGCGCCCGCTAGCAAAACTAAGAAGTGTGTACTTACTCGAATGTAAGCAACTGCATAAGTCATCATATAACCTCTTTTCCCGCTGTTAGCGCCTGATGGAATACCTCCCATCTCCTGCGCCAACTTGTGGATCTTCTCCTCGTGTTTCATGACCTCTTCCCTGTCTCCTTCGTAACAGATCGTCGTGAGACACATCTTCTCCTTGGAGATACCCTTTATCTTTTCCAGGTACCCAAACTTCAAGCTTTCCGCCAAGCCTCCGAGGAAGCTGTTCTTGGGCCGAAGAGCCAGCCCCATCTGGAACTGCTCGTGATCCATGAGGCGTATACTCGCCGGCTGCCAGCGTCTCTTCGCCACTTCCCTCATGAATTTGATTCCCGTTTCGAAATCAGGAAAAACTAGCGAGCCGTAGTGCTGCACCGCCGGGAAGGGCTGGATCTTCAGGGCCACTTCCGTGATCACGCCGAGGCAGCCTTCGGAGCCGAGGACGATGTGATTGAAGTCCGGGCCGGCCGATATCCTCGGAGCTCTGGACCCCTTCTCGAGCACGCCTCGCGGCGTCACCATCCTCACGTGGACCAGGAGGTCCTCGATGTTTCCGTACTTGTTCTTCTTCATCCCGCTGGCCCGGGTGGCCACCCAGCCCCCGAGGGTCGAGAACTCTATGGAGTCCGGCTCGTGACCCGTGGTGTAGCCAAGCTTTTTTAGCTCTCTCTCGAGGTCCTGACCCACGATTCCGCTTTCTGCGCAGACCACCAAGCTCTCGTGATCCACCCACAGAATTTCGTTCATCGCGGTGGTGTCCAGAGACAGAATGGGTCTGTTTTCGTGGCGGGGGCACTCCACAGCTCCGACGACCGAGGTTCCTCCTCCGTAAGGAATGATAACGAAGTTCTTTTCGTCCGCGAGCCTGACCAGCTCCACCACCTCCTCGTGGCACGTGGGCCACGCCACGGCGTCGGGTATTCTGATCATCATCTTTTTCTTCAGTCTCCAGACTTCGTCCGTGGCCTGTCCTTCGGATCTCGTCAGCCTTAGCACTCCTTCGGCAGAAACGTCGATACCGAGCGACTCGATGGCTTCGAGGTCATCTTTGGAGAATTTGCTTTTAGGATATTCGTGTTCTAGAGGTAGCGCAGGGTCCTGCAGGGTGACGGTGTCCTGCAGGACGTAGTTTAACTTGCTTTCGATGTATTCGCGGAAGTACGCGAGGTCTGCGTTGCATATCTGGTACCTGTAATTAAAGGTAAGAATATTACAGAAGGTTAATAAACGGCGAAGGATTACTGTAGTCGAGTGGAGTTCTTACTTGTTACCGGTGAAGCGGCCAGACCGCTTGCTAATCTCGAACCCCGAGTCCTTGTATCCCCACCCGTACCAGCGAGCGATGTCTTCCCTGGGGAAAAAGAACTCTATTCGTTATGTACGTCAGTCCGATTCTATAATATCGAATTGGTTAAAAAATATATGAAAAATAGATTTCACAATAGAGTCCAGCATTATTGAGTGGGGCGGGTCAGTAAAACAAACTCGTTGCCCTTTGACAATAATGTGCCCTATTACGTAATTGAAGACAAACTAAATAATAATAGTAATGATCGAAAAAACGATAATCCTGGAGCATAACCTATAAAAATACGGCTTAATTATCCTAAATAATACGTATATATTACTAACACGTATGTGAATTTCACGTCATACAATCATAAATTTGAGTCGTTGATAACAATAATGGTCCTTAGGTTTTCACGGCCGTTCAGAATCTTCTGTGTATCATCAGCCATCAGCTTCTGTGTATCATCAATCATCAGCCCTGATGATGGACCCTGCAATGGGATCCGAAACGTTGGTCAGAGAGGTCACATACACACGCCAGAATATCCCAGAAAACTATGCACAGAAGATTAGGGCCTGTTGTTTGATCAGAAGTTAGATAAGATAATAAGAGTTAAACAAAAAGCATAGATTTTTACGAAAACGGGTGTTTGGATTGGTGGAGAATGCAAATATCTATTCTTTAATATCTCAGAAAACTATACACAGAACAATAATGGTTTGTTGCATAATCTATTTTTTTAGTTTAATATTTTCTTCATGTAGGAATTATCAATTTGCTCATTCTGCAAATAACAATTTGACATTGTGAAAACTAGTACCGAGACCAAAACTTAAACCCTCGTTTTTGTAAAATCTGAATTATGTAACAGCCGCTATTGATTTTAGTGACTCATTTCAATTATGATAATAACTCAATAGAACCCTATTGTTCACTGTTTAAATAGTAATAAATTTAGCTGAGCGAAAAAATTAATTATATCCTGCTACTGTATGCAGATGACTCAGAGTTGGTAACCAATTTAAATTACGTTCGCGGTCAGCGACCACAATTGACCGCAAAGCAGCCACTATACAGGGTGTCCCGTATCTCGACGTCAAGCTGAAATCAGTCAGGTAAAACTGGGTAAAGTATTGATTTTGAATGCTTGGTTTGGTCAAAAAGTGACATTTTCTTCCAAGCTGGAGCAGTTGGTTTTGAATTTTGGACAAAAGTTTACAGAAGGATTATTCAGGATAACATAATAATAAAAAAATGAAGAAAAATAAAGATTTGTAGCAACAGGAGCGAAAAGACCATCACAGGGTGTAGATTTTTTAAATATTTTTCTGATAACTATTATGACTTGGCCTATCACCCGATTTCGGCTTAACGTCGAGATACGGGGCACCCTGTATACGTGAGTAAAGTAATTCAATGAATGAAATAAAGAACTCCCTGTTGGAGAACCGAACTCCGGACTTCAGCATGGCAAGCGAGAATGCTAGCCACTGCACCACCGACGGATGCCAATGAGGCATGAAAGTAAACGTTTACCAAGTGCTCTTAATTAATAAAAACTTGTCATAAACTTTAGGTACTAATGATAACTATTATTTAAATAAAATCTGATTTTATGTATGTTGGTTGTCTCATAGCTAGTAGCAAAAAATATACAGGTTGCTATCCTACCCTCGAAAACGAGTCGAAAATGTTCAAGAAACCATGACCAATGAAGTCATGGTCGTGATTTCAATTCAAATCGTATGTTGATTAACACATGAGCCCTGATGATGGACCCTGCAATGGGATCCGAATACTTCGGCCAGGAAGGTCGTAATAACGCGGCATAACATCCCAGAACACACAAACCGGAAGATTCTGAGTGGCCGTGAAAACCTAAGAACATTCATAGCTATCAAATTGACTTTCATTGAAATTTTAAAAACAAATCTCTTAAAAAACACCAATGTCATATAATTATCTTTCCAATAAAGCCGATACCATGGCCACTACCTAGAATTTTATGTGTTTTAATTCAAGTCAAAGTTGTACATCTCAAAAAAAAATCTTCCCGTAGTTATTTTAAATTAGCAGGATCTGTATTTAGCTCTTGATCGATTTCAAAAATATTTCGGCGGCAGTCTCGTGCCAAATTTGACTTGGGCGCCCCGTAGAAGAGATGTACCTGTGCTTTGGGGTAGAACCCTTCACAATGATGGACGACTTGGTTCGGGACTGCTTCCTCGGATACGACTTCACGGCCCTTTTTGGCTTCTCGCCTCCCTGGACCTCGCGGGAGTCCGCGGCCTTGGAGCCAGCTCCGGTTTCCTTGCTGGGGTCCGCCATCGTCTCGGCTGCTCACCCTGGCGCGTCACCTGATCGAATGGCGTCGCCTCTGAGGAGGACCAGGTATATTTATAAGCTGCACACCGGAGCGGCTGAGATAACTCTTCCGTTCAGTGACGGCTGTCGCTCAAAACTGACGATCGATTCCAAAGTTTCGAGACAAAAACAGAGATGTAAACGTTTTTACATAAAAAAATTGTAACAGCGGCGTAACAAAATTCGGAACAGAGGGGGAGCGCAGATTCGATGCTTTTTTTAGAGGTTGTTTTTCGAATCCATAAAATTATAAATTAGAAAATGAGACATAGAAATATACTATCAACGAAAAATCTTAAAATAATATATTACGCCTTTGTTCAATCCCAATTATACAGTACGGTATTATTGGATGGGGAGGGGCATATAAAACCGCTATATCAAAATTAGAAACTATCCAAAAAATTATAATTAAAATAATTCTAAAGAAAAAAGTGACTATCCAAGCGCCCAACTATATAAAGAATTCAAAGTACCAAAAATAATAGACATATACAAAAAAAATCAATAATCCATTTTTTTAAATTAAAAATACATTAAACACAACAAGCGATTTTCGATCTACAAGATTTAGGGCCTGTTAAAAATGTCCTTAGGTTTTCACGGCCGTTCAGAATCTTCTGTGAATAGTTTTCTGGGATATTCTGCCGTGTATATGTGATCTCTCTGACCAACGTTTCGGATCCCATTGCAGGGCCACATCAGCCCTGATGATGGACCCTGCAATGGGATTAGATCAGAAGTTAGAGGAAGATTTAAGCAAAAAGCATAGATTTTTACGAAAACGGGTGTTTTGATTGGTGGAGAATGCAAAAATCTATTCTTTTTCCTTAACGTAAATGTTGGTATCATATTGGAACACAAATAGCATAAAATTATCTTTCCAATAAATCCTATATCATGGGCCCGATTTATTATGTGTTTTATTTGATTTTAATATTCTATAGAATACCCATGAGAAAACATCATTTTTAAAAATGTCTAACATGTGATAATTTAATGTTCAGAACCAACGTTTACCTAAGCTACGCAAGTTATGAAGTACCGTATACTATACAAAAATTTTCACGTTTTATTCTGTGAAAATAAATATTCTTAACTAAAAAAAATCGTAAAGATTGTTTGTCTCAAGCAATGTAATCTCTCGAACTGCACTCTGGCGTCGTGATATTCACGCAGCTTATTGCATCTGAAATTTCTAGGTCAACGCGTCTATTTCCAGCTCGCAGCGTCATTTCCATTATGGAAGCGGAGTTCAGGAAAGGATTAAAGACCACATTGTTCTTAAAGAGCTGAAAGCGCCCTTAAGATGATCCACATTATTAAACGGCGCTATAAAAATAAACAAATTTAGTATGTTTTAATACTAAGCTTTGAAATATTCAATAAACTGTCAAAAAATATTTTTTGAGAATGGTCAAACTTTTAGGAACACAATTACTGAATTTTGTTTCCAGAGGGATTGTCATTAATTAAAGATAAATTATAGATGACTCACAGAGACAAAGCTATTTACATGGAAAAGTATGTATGGACTGTTGTGGATGTTACAGGACTGACGACCTCTCTTTGAGGCTGGCTCAAGTGACCAATTTACACCAGGCGCGTGCGGTGAGAACACTGAAGCATGAACTTTACGTAGACTTATATTTTGGAAGAAAAACAGAAATTAAATATTTATCTGACAGAATTATAATATTAATAATTTGATAATAATTATGATAGGAATATTACGAGATATGTGTTTTATTTGTTCATGCTTCAATTTTCCCACTGCATGTAACATTCACCAATTCCGCCTAAGATCGCCCACACATTTATCAAATTTTGGAAGTTGTATACATATGGTTTTTACCCACCTTGTTTTAAATTTTTATAACCCCGCTAACGCCATCTACGGTTTGAAAATTTGCCACTCCCACGAAACAGTATAAATATCACCAGTAGAAGTGATTCTCTTTATAAAAATGCATCATTCATGAACTAAGGAGACCTGTCTGTAACATCTGGGTTCCCTTCAGCGTTCTAACGTGACATTCAGCAGCCTCACCTCACCTTGGATTGTTTTTTATCATATGATTATGTTTTTAAATATATTACACAGGTGGTTAACCTGATGAACTCGTCCTTTAAAGAGACGCCACTGCTTTATTCGCATTATTTATTTCTCAAGAGAATTTAGCTGTTATTCAATTGTATTAAACTGAACTAAAAAAAATACCAACTTCGTACCTGAAGCAAAGCTCAATATGATAATTTTATTTTCTGTGATGCTAATGAGCTACTTAGCCCGATTAGGGCCCGAACAACAGAGCATTAAAATACAATCTCCAATAATAATAATTTTGGTGTCTGTCTGTAACTTCCAATCGCTATTCTTCTGTTTTCAAAATTAGTATGAATTTAAAGTTATTATCAAATAGAATCGGAGCTACAGCTGGCGTCCTACGTTCTCTGTATAATGCGGTAATAAGAAAATCCGAGCTTAGTGTCAAGACAAAACTGACTGTTTTAACATCTGTCTACAGGCCCACCCTAATATATGGCCATCACATTTGGATCCTGACCGAGAGAGTGAGAGCAAGGATCCAGGCTGCCGAGATGAGTTTTCTAAGGGGAGTAGCGGGAGTCATATTAATGGACAGAGTGCCGAAGTGCCTTCATAAGGCACACACTCGGCATGGAACCCCTATCATATAACACATCAAAATCACAAATGAAGTGGCTTGGACATGTGCTAAGAATGCCAGAGGAACGAATAGGAAGAAGAAGAATCCTCCAGGCAACCCCGGAAGGAAGACAGTCGGTGGGTCGCCCCAGATTAAGCCGGGAGAGGCAACAGAAAAATGTGTATGAAAACAGAATGGGTCTAGACTGGTTCACTCGTGCAGAGCAGTGCAAGACAGGAGAACATAGGAACACCTTGTCGAGTCTTTCGGCCCTCGACAAGGTGCTTTTGCCTTTAGATTTTTTTTTAATGTTTATTTTTTTTTTTATACTTCAGTTTAATAAAAATTAAAACTAATAAATGCATCCATTAAAATATAATACATGAAATTGGTAATAATCATTTATCAAAATATTTAATTTTCTATGTAATAGTATAGTGTCCATCACTAACGCGATAAATGGCACAAATAAGGATGAAGTGAATCTAAAAAAAAACAAGTGAATCTAAAAAAAACAAGTTTTTACAATACTACCTTTCTCGTTTTCGGGTTTCGTGTCTACCAGATGCGTCGGAGTATTTTCTCACAACTTACTGAGTTGTATGAAGAAACCATTAAAAATTTTGAAAAATCCAAAATTATACTATAATTATTAATTTTTTTTAACGAAAATTTGATAGAACTTCTTGATCGTCGCCACGAATCTGCTTGCAAAGTTTCAGCTCGATTGGATCACAGGAAAAGGGTTAAAAATCGATCCAAAGTTTTTTCATCGGACAAGCAAGCAATCAGACGCCACGAGTTAAAAGAAAGGGAGTAAAAAAGTATAATTCTCTAGGTAAAAATGTCCATCACTAATGTAATCAAGACGCTACGCCCCTCTAGATAGCGCTGTTCTCACAATATATAATAAAAGTATGTAATTTTTGATGAGTAATAACTAGCATTGTATAAAAATATTAATGTTATCCTTTTCTTAGCCACCAAAACAAAAGATGAATCTGCTTCTTTTCGTGCCTTGTTCACTCAGCTTTTTCAGAAGTTGGCTAATATCATTTACAATAGACTGACCACACCCAAACCAAGGCCTCGTGTTCACCAGCCGTGATGTTCTCCTTCTTCCAGGGCCCAAATTTCCGACAATTTTTCCGTGCATTAAGAGAGCAAGATGCTTCCCCAGATGTCACATTGCATGTCCAAGATATTAAGATAATAAGATAATTTTTATTGTTTTAATAATTATTTTTCAAAATTCATCTGAACCACATCTTTATTCGTAACACTATCCATTCGCCTGCATTTCTTGTGTACATCTTCAAGTAGCCTTATAATTTCTTTGGTAAGCATCCTTGTTTCCATTCCTCAAAATAACACTCAGAATATATATCACAATTGTAATTTAAAGTTCAGATCAAATGTAAAATATATTTTTCATGCGGGTAAAGGTAGCGTGAGCTTACTCGATACATAGTGATGTTTGTAACCATCATACAGCATATGACGGTTGATGTAATTTGTGATACTTACAAATAAATACATTTTAAATACATATGGCCTTTGAGAAATAAATTGGATACATATAAATAAATAATTGGCGTACTCAAACTTTGTACCCAGCCTCGGTTATAATATTAAATAATAACTAACAATTCTAAACAAAAAACTTAACATTGCGTATTAAAAGTAGAGATGAATGAATATTATGTGATACTATTCCCTACTCGGTCATTCGGCCAGTTTTTCATTATTCGGCCCAACAGTTGTCAGAAGAGAAAATAAACTATCCATTACATATTCACAATGAATCTACACCTAGGAATTATAAAATCTCAAACTCATATTGACACCAATTTCAATTCAGTTTTAAAACAATTTAATTCAGCTTCTATGTATTTAAATATCATTTAAATATTGAATACCTGTGTACATTAAAAATGTTCTTAGTTCTGGTTGTCACGACAGTTCAGCATCTTCTGATTGATGAACATTGTCAGTGTTGTGTTAAGCACCGGCTAGCAGAACTGTGTCGAAAGCCGGCGTAAATAAAGATACCCTGTTTTCGGCACGGTATTGCTAGTCAGTACGTAACACAACACCAACAATGTTTCACCCTGCTTTCAACACGGCATTGCAAGCCAACTATATACACATCAGCCCTGATGATGGACCTTGCAAAGGGATTCGAAACATCGTAAATACACGAATAAAACCCCAGAAAACACAAACCAGAAGATTCTGGTTATGGCCTTGAAAACCTAAGAACAGATCATTATTTATCGATTACATAAATTGCTCCAGGTTGTACCCTTCTGTTGAAGCCTTCTCTTTTTTGGAGGCCTATTCTACTCTACACCACCACATACAAGTCCCGTCTTAGTACTCGATGACGTAGGGTTCATGACGGTCCGCTCCTAGACTAGTAGTCTATATTCTTTAAAACATATGGCCACTCAGAAACATTGATGCCAGCATAAAAAGATATACTTTCAGATCACTCTGCACTCATAAATGTTAAAATAAAAAATTATATAACAAAGACGCTATTGATAGACTGCATAAGCAAATTGTTGGGCAAGAAACACATTGATCATAAACCTATTGACTTTGTATCCATTTTTTTCTTCTGTTTATATACCTAGATGTGTACACTCAAATATGCAGTTAAATTGTTTAAAAGAAAAACTTTTATGAGAGTATACAAGAACTTGAAATTCATAAATCTTCTTATTTTCCTTGTATTATTAGGCAATATGCCCTTGAAGAGTGATTTGTGCCCTGCAACATGTCAGATATGAGTTGTGTTTATAAAAGTGAATGGATTAAATTAGAGGTTAATTTTAAATTGATTTCAAAATAAATTCATAAATCATAGAGTTATAAGTGTTCAACTGACATTTAAATCTGCATTATGTCATTGTTTTCAAAGGGAAATGATTTAAATTAAATTAATTATTCATTATGTTCGCTATATCAGTTCGTTGTTGACTTCATTCAACCATTTTGATCAAACAGATTACTCGATTGCTATGGTAAAATTTATCAAAACAAATAAAGTATTGTGAACTTATAAATGAACAATTTTAATTATACTGAGTTGAACCAAACCTCTTCTTTAGGCGAGGGGGCTAAGACACATTGGATGCATTTAAGGCCCGGTTGTTTCAAGTTCGATCAAAGTAAGCGGTCGATTAAAGCATAGATTTTTACGAAAACGGATCGTCTGATTGGTGGAGAACGTAAAAATCTATGCTTTAAAAGAACGCTTACTTTAATCCAACTTGAAACAACCGGCCCTAAGATACATTTATGGTGCAGTTAAAGTACCTATTTATTCTTACATAATTAAATTCCCTAGTTAACAAAGCATATTTTTAATAATAGATGTTGTTTTTTTTTTAATTTTTTAATTTTGTGTCAAACCGAACCTCTTCAAGTAAAAACATAATTATTTAATAAAGTGCGCCTTCTTTACTAAGATATTATATTTTTTAAGATGTTTGGCCTTTTCATAATTGTTTCAAAATTTACAAGCTCCAACTAATTTTTTTAAACAAGTCAAACGTAGTGAAACCAACGGTTGAACCACAGCGTGGACCAAGGAATTTACATTAGTTCATGTCTACATATTTTGACAATTTTTTCAATATCAATTTCTGATCCAATCGAATTTTGTCAATATCAATCAATAAAAGATGAGGGAGTTTTTAGCTTTTTTTGAAAAGTTGATACATTTTAAAATTAATATATTTTTTGTCTTAAAATATTATTTCTTTCGATATCTCACATGCAGGCACAAAAAGTGAGCCACACACTATGAGAATAAATTACATTCACTCTTAGATTTCTTTTGATTTTGTGATAATTTTGACACTTACCCAAGTCATGAATGCATAAATTAGTTAAGACTTTTGTAATGTTTTTACATTATTCTGTTTATGATTATTATTATGTATTTAAGTGTCTAGGATTGCAAAAGAAAATCTCTAACAAAATATAACTTTATTTTATCGTGTTTAAAATTCACCTATAGAATGATACAAATTTCTTTAACAAGCATATTGACATACAAAGCTTATTAAAATAAATTTTGTACAGAGAAGCTTGATGAGTATTTTACGCTTCACTGCTCCTTGACTATCTGAGGTTGGTAGGAGTGTTGAATGGCCTTCTGCAAGCTCTCAGCGTACAGGTCCAGCCTCTGCGTCATGCGGAATCCCCACTTGTCCTTCACCTGGCGGCACAGGTTCAAGTCCATTTCTGCAATGAGCAGACCGTCTCTCACGCGAGATAAACCCTAGAAAAGATAAGTGTGAAAGATTACGGTATATTTAAATTTTTAAATATCAGTCCATCTACAGAAACATCAGCTATTTAAACTAATGATGTAACGAATATTAGCATTCGCATTTGCATTTTTGCATATTCGCAATCGCATTCGCATTCGCAAAGTTCGAGCGAATGTTTTGCGAATATGAACATCAGAAAAAAATTTAATATTAGGTTAATAAAAATTCCATACATTTCTTATTTTTTTATTCTTAGAAAAAGTAACTTTACCTCGTAGTCACATTATCAGTCTTCACTTTACTTTATCATTTGGTATTATTTATTTACCATCTACTTCTACATTGGGTAATAAAGCTTAAGATTCCAGATCACTACTAAATAACAATTAATTAACTTCTCATTAGCTTAGAAAACAAAAAATATAATAATCCAATGTAAAACAAATTTTTCTCTTAAACTTTTATCAGTCTTTACATAAGTTTTTAATGTTGGGTAATCATCTTCTTGAACGAAACTAAAAACAAAAATCAAACAAAAATTATGTTCTTCAATAACAAACTATAAATAATTTATGTTTTATAAGAAAACACTTTAAACAAACAAAAACAAATTTATTCTTTATGCTTCTATTAGATCAACTCGGAAATTCTTGAAACAATATGCAAACGGAACGCGGATCGTGCCAATCTGAGCCACTAAGCCATACAAAATTGGCGCCAAATTAAAAAAAAACTCAATATTCGTATACGCATTCGCATTCGCGAATGTCGGTAGCAGATATTTGCATTCGCATTCGCGAATGCTCAAACAATGGCATTCGTTACATCACTAATTTAAACCCCAGTATAATAACGAGTCATGAAAAGTGCGTAAGAAATAGGATGTGTAAATTTTGTATATATGTGCTTTACTTTTACCTTGTGTTTTATTTTCACAGGCACGGGGAACAATGCTAGTCCCCTTCAAATCCGTTTTTAAATACAATATATTTTGGAGGTTCAGTTCCCTGCCATGAAGATTAATATTTTTGAGTTATTTTTTTAATAAACTGAATTGTGTATATTTTTCAAACCAGGGAAACACATTCTATGCTGGAATTGTGTGATACAAGTCTAGGAGGCATGTAATTCAATGCTCATTAAGATAATCCCAAAGGTCTGATCAAATTCATTTGCTTTCTTTTCAGCACTCTTATTCCCTTAACCAACTATGTAGCTTGTTAACTTGCTATTATAATATTTGTGTTGAGACAAAAGGAAAGATAATTGTAGAGAAGATAAGAAAAGATGAGAGCAATAATAAACGGATGGAAGGAGATCAAGTGATATGTACTGACAGGTGTTCTGGATCCATCTGGTCCTGCTATGTACGACGAACCGTAGAAGTGTCCAAATTTCTTGTGCCCCGGTGCACCATCTCCTGATGTGAACTCGTTGGGAAATTCTTCCGATCCCACTCGATTGATAGCGCAGGTGAAGTAGTTGTTAGCGATGGCGGCATTTCTGGCTTCAATACCCCAAAGGGGTTCACTCAAAGCACCTACCTAAGGAGAAAAGATTTTTAATTATTTGTTTATTAAAGAAAAATAATTTGTAACCTTCTGGTTTATTACATTCATTGCGGTGTACAAATCCACACCATTTTGTACCACAAATATACATAGGTCACAATTGCCTCCTGGACAACTTATGCATCCCAGCCTAGATTAAATGGAAACATTGTTTTTATTAAAGTCTTTGCAAAACAATGGAACCTTTGTGTGTGTCCATAAACTTTTTTAATTAAATCCTTTAGCTGAGCAACGCCGGGTAAAATCAGCTCGTCATAATCGTAGAATAACGACGCAGGTCATTTTTCTCTAGTTTACAGGAGAGCAGTTTGAAGATTATCCTTTGAAACTTGGGTTAGTTATTTAAAGTTAATACCTTTCAAACCTTAAATATAGTCAGCGCAGTACATCAACACTTTTACACATGCTGCATTGTTCTACAATCGCAAATCAGAACCATTGTTATACCGACTTCGTATTTTCTAAATTAATGAGAAAAAACACACTTTTTATATACCATTAGATGGCTTCTTTTTTTCACTTTTTAACTATCCAAAAAAGTCAATATGGAATTTTTTGCACATCCGTCATTGTTTTACGATCATGACGAGCTACTTTCATATATATAATATTCATTCCTGATACCGCAAACCAATGATATAAGACAACTACATCTGCCTTCATGAAATTTTCACTTGAAAAACTTCCATATGTCAAATTCCAAACATGACTCCCAAAATTAAATTCCTAACGGCAATTCTATGACAGTTCGGATAACCGTACTTTTACAAATTTTTTATTGTTTATCGTATCTTCCAAAACAAATAAATGTAGGGACGCGTGCTGCCGCAAGCTAATGGGTACTTTTAGTAAAGTAGACAAGAAAACTGAATATTTGGAACAACATTTATTTAATAATTAAGTATTGGGTGTTTAAAAAACTTACAGTAGCAGACGGATTGAACACTATCTCGGCTCCGTTGATACCAAACATCATCCAGTTCTGGGGGTGGTGTCGTCCATAGCAAATGTTCACCGCAACGTTGCCATACTTTGTAGCAAACACTGGATGTCCGGTGTTACCCTCCAAGTAATATGTAGACTCATTGAAGTCTCCCACTCGAGGAATATGATTCTTTCGGTGCTTCCCGATTACTTTCCCGGTGTGACTGATCACAACAGCCGTGTTCCATATCATCTCGCCGTGAATCTCATCACGCTCAAGTATAGGAGATATAATAACCATATCGTATTTTTTCGAGTACTGAAATAAAAAATCGTAGCGTGATAACCAGGTTTAATAGTTGTTTTGTAGTCTCTAAAAACAAAATACTTTATTTTCTGATGAAGGGATAAAATAGCAGTATGATCTTCCAAATTAAATTAAAAATATTACAAGCAGGATATTTTTCCAGAAACAATACAATAAAATATAAACAAAATCATTATGCATGCAAAGCTTCAGTATGATAATAATTTCTACAGAAAGTATGTATTATAGAATTTCAATAGCCTTTATATAAAAAGGTTTTCTGCATATGACAATAACATAATCAATTGTGCAATATATGTGTTGTCATATGCAAGTGCTGCATATGATAATAACATAATCAATTATACATATTTCTGCCATTTCCATTAGAATTTGAAGAAGTCATTCAGTGTGTAAAGCATACGAAAATTTGAATGGATTTACGTTATATTAGCAATTCTTCAGTCCTTTTAATAAGTATCAGTTTCCCGTTAATTCAAAATTTCCCATTGAGATGTTCGGTTTTGAAAAGTGTTTTTCTAAATTCAGAAACTTTACATTATACCTAATTTGAAAATGGAAATATTTCCGTTATGAATATGTATTTGTATACATACGTAGATATACAGAATAGGTATAGATTTTATTTTTGTTCATGGATTTTAAAACTTCAGATTTACCTCACTAAGGAATTTAGTTGTGGGTCCTTCTTCAGCAGATTCTGCAAACTGACACCAGGGATGCTTCTCTCGGGTACAAAATGCAAATGGCATCGCTGGAGAAAAATGAATAACTTAACATAATCCTAACCTTCCAAAAACATACTTATAATGGAATCCAATCATTACCTACATCCGGAGTCTATATTTTCATATATAGATACTGGTTATTCTATATTTTCCATCCAGTCATTATTTTTAGAAAGCTATTTAGATATTTCTGTGAGCACCTTAAGATTGAATTATTACAAAATAAATACAATATTTTGCGATTGTTGAGAGACTTACTCCATGCTTCCTGTAGACACAAAACATTTACGCCTTCAGATCCCGCAACATCTATCAAGCTACCAATCTTCTGGTAGATGGCATCTCTTTGCATCACAATGCTGTCGGTTGTCGGCAGAACAATGGTGTTCTGGATGGCTCCTACTTTCACGATCCTCGGAGCCCTGGTCTCTTCAGAGGCTGCCGTAAAAGAGTAGGCAGATATCTCAACATCCTTCACTTCCGCATACTTTTCAGTCTCAGTTTTTAATTTCAGTTTACGACTAAAATAGTAATAAGTTAAATTGTCATAGCTTACATTAGGTTATGTAGCTATTATAGAATAACTCCTAGTTTAATGACATTGGGATTTTATGTTTTGAAAAATTTAAGAGAGTGGTAAGGAATACAGTATTGATATGAACAAATATTTAAAATAAATGTGAACATTAGAACTCACTCATCACTTCTGCCGTACAGAATTCGTTTCAACTCATTCTTGTCTTCGATGGATAACTTATTGATTATTTCCTCGACAGACGATATTTCTCTATTTTCAGCCATTATTCCAAACAGTAGCTTCACCCAAGGAAAAAGACTTCAACAATAAAACAGTTGACACCAGATTTATAACCTAAAATTGTGTTTGTCTTATCAGAAAAGAGATAATATGCATATTATTCAGATGTAAAGGAGTTAATTTGATAACACACTGATAAGAAAAATGGACATTGTCGTAAATGAGTGGAGAATAACCACTGACCTGTACTGTATTATATCTTATATCTTGTGAAATTTTACAAAGATATTCACATAAACTTCAAAACAACATGCCAGACACCTAGCTAGTGGGTGTGGATACAATAATACTTGGGTTAATTTTAGATTCTTGGATACTTTGATGGGTTTGAGTTTTATTTCAGAGTTCAGAGGAGATTTGATATGAATGCGATGAACAAAAGTTATTAATAAAGAATATTAATATAGAAAAGTTATATTATACAGAGTGTCTCTTGGCTAGTAGCAAAAACTTTACCCATGGATTTCTGCATTGATAATGAGTCGAAAATGTTCAAGCGTGACCTTTTATTATTCGTGACCTAATATCAATAGTTATGGAGATATGCAATTTCAAGGTTTGCATTTTTTTTTCAATATTTCTGACTTGTTTTTTTGCAAAAAGTTGAACTATCATTACAGTAACTTATATTGATTATGTAAAATTCATTTGCTTCAATACAACTCAAACACAATGATAAAAACTTCTATCTGTATAGGTATATAAAAAAAAAACATTTTCATTTTTTGCAAAGTTTTCATCATTTTATTCGACTTGTGTTAAAGCAAATGAATTTTTCATTCTGTTTCAAAATTTTTAAAAAAATTGAAAAATCCAGACTTCATGACAAAATGTGAATTTCCCTATACGTTTATTTGAATTTAAATGTTCGTTGTATGAGTTTGAATAATTTTTAACATTTTTACCAGTAAGTATGTATTCTTATTTTAAATCCCCCCGACTTACGAAGATCGGGAAAAATGTTTTCTGATTTTCTTTTTGAAAAAATATCAACTTACTCGCTATCTACGTACCTATATTCATAGCTAGAATTAATCAAAATATATAAAATTATTCTGGTTCTGTGTCAATAAACTAAAACGCAACATTCATAAAAAGGATTTATTTCAAACAGCATACAAAACAATTACATGATACATATACAAGAGTCTCAGTATAACCACATTAAAAAGGTATAAATAGATGCTACAGTAAAACCCCTTTAATTCGAAATTTGCCATAATTCGAAATTTTTTAAATCTGTAAGTCCCAAAATGTTAATTTTATAGTAGATTAACCCCGATAATTCGAAAACCCCGGTAATTCGTAATTCAAAATCATTTCTAGCCCCTTGCACCATAAATCAATACATTTTAAAGTTCACACAATTCAAAACTTTTGAAGAAATTAAAAAAATATTCCAATTTTTATCGCAAGTGAGAAAAAATATGTCTATATCGGATACTTTCGTAACATAAATATCGCGGTCTTCGTATAAGAATAATAAAAATTGCGTTTTCGAAATGAGTTTTTGAAATATGCATAAATACAAAAATTTTACGATTTTTGGTGAATTTCGCAATCATATCACGATTTAAAAATTTTTTTGTACCTTGAATTTCGAATTAATGGGGTTTCGCATAATTCGAAATGTGTTTTTTGGGTCCCTTGAATTTCAAATTAACGAGGTTTTACTGTATTAATGAAATCAAAGGTCACGAATTGTATCAAAGAGTAAAATATTATTATTTATTCATTTTAGAACTCAAAAACAATAACATTTTCCTGTGCAGTAACTCTCGTGAGACATTCATGTAGTGTGAATCATATAGCCATAAAAAACAAAGACAATATAAAAATAAACCTTTCTTAACAAATCAGTAACTTACACATATTTTAGCTTTATGAGTAGATTTTTCCTGGTTTGAACCAAATTCAGTACAAGTTTGCGAGTAATTTTACGAATATAAAAGTAAAAAATACAATATTTTCTGCAGATATACGACAGTATGCAAAAATGTAATTAATATTTGTTACACAAGTAAAATGGACTTCTAAAATCATCTTATAAATAATTAAAAAACAAAAAATTCTTAATCATTTGTATCAAAAGTATTTTCACTTATTCCCAATTACTTTTGTGTTCAACCAGTTCCACATCGTGACATTGCTTCAACCTCAAAATTTCCCTCTGCATTGTCTTCAAATCCCTTGTGTTGCCCTCGCTCACTCCTCAGCAGGTGCCTCTGCCTCTGCTTCCTCCGGAACCGCCTCAGGCTCGGGCGCTTCAGGCTCCCCTTCTTCATCCGCTACGGGTTCCTCTGCCGGGGCAGCCTCCTCCTCTGGGGGGGCAACCTCCGCCTCTACAACCACAGCCTCGCCCTCTGTGGGGACAGCCTCACCCTCGGCCGGGGCGGCTGCCTGCTCACCGCTGGGCTGCTTGGTAGCGCTGGTTGCGCTGGGAGCTGCTGTGGGTACTTTTTCTCCACTGGCTTGCTTGGCGGGACTTGCTGCGCCGGATGCCGGTTTCGCAGGGCTTGCTGCACCGGATGCCGGTTTCGCAGGGCTTGCCGCACCAGATGGTGGTTTCTCCTATAAACATCATATCATTAGTTACATATACTATTATCGTGACAAATAACATTTCCTAAGCAAAGAGATATCCACATACTAGCTGATAGGCAATCATAGTAGTTATTATTAAGTCTCTTTAGTCGATATTCAAAAATCGGATGACAAGTCGCACTTAAAATATGGTTGCCAGTGATTTGAAACAAACTTCACATTGCTGAACGTTTTATCAACCAATTTCTTGAGAAAGTCTTGCATAACTGAGGTTGAGAATACTATGAGCAGTATATGAATTATCCATCTAAATATGAACGGTTGATATTTCAACCATTTTTGGCTTACGCTCTTTAAAGGGTTAAATTTGCGCCTATTGTAAATCAGTTAGCTAAGTTTAAGTATTAAAAAATTATTAGACCGCAAGATCTTCCTAATTATTTTTAATAAATTACACAGACCCTTTGGAAACTAACACAAACTATCAATAAAAATACAAACCTGTTCGCCAGCTTCAACGGCACCTTCTTCCGTCACTTCTGTAAAAAATATACAGTATTTTTATTAACCCTTAGACCAAGTCCACTTTCATTGTTTTAAAGTAATAAAATCATTTACATAAATAGTATGAAAAACAAGACACTTTTTTATATTAATCTATTTTAGCAGTTATTTTAAAATGACCTACAAAATACTGTTAGCCTTCGTAATGTACCTCAGAGATATTTGGGGCTTGAAATGAATGTGTATTATTACTTACTCTGAGCCGATGGCCTCTGGCTTCCGACCTTAGACCTAGACCTAATCGATTCACCCGCCTTCAGTGATGCCACACTCTGCAAACATATATTTCCATTAAATGTTAAGCGCATACAAATACATATGAAATTAATATAATTTTAATTAAATGGTCACAAATATATGAGCAACAATTTTAACATTAAGAAAACTGGCCTATTGAACAAGAATAATTTTTTGGTTACTTTTACAATTTAATTTATACAGTTGAATATGTACCAATGAAACCAGTGCGGCGTTTTGAAACAGTGATCATTTACATGATAACCATGTTGTACAACATTAAACCAATATCTGTCATATATGAAAAATAGCAAAAAAAACTAACGGCGAGTTTTCCTGGAGCGGCGACTGATGGTGCCTTGCTTGCTCTCGGCTTCTCAGGTACCCCTGGCACTACTGAAATCCGCGAACCTTCTAAAAAACATACCAAAATTAAATTACACATTTCACATCTTGTTTAATTTGATAATTTTTTTAATTAAAATTTTTGTATTTACCTGTGGGAATCATTTCCTTCATTTCTGCGCTCAATCGAGCCGTCACACCTACATCCCTCATCTGCGGAGCTGTGGAGGGCTGAAAAGTTAAGAGACTGACTTAGGTTGTCTATTTGATCAAATCATTATTTTCATATGTGTATTCTCCTTATTTAATTACAAAGTCTTTACGAAGTCACACAAGACAATTCCATTTAAGCATCTCATTATTTTGCATTCACCGAGTGTATCCATGAGATAATGTATGATGCTGTTTGTCAATTTCGTTTAGTAAAAAGTGATAGAATGAATATATTAATTGGATAAGACACTCAATGCCAACAAAACAATAAACACTAAAATGATCTTTACGACTACTCTTCTTCTTTCTTCTTCTTCTTCTTTTTCCTAGACCGTTAGTTCCATTTACTTGGATTCGGCCTTCCTTGTCCGCTTTCTCCGTGGAGCACGGTTTTGTGCTATGCTATCGTCGAATTGGTCTTCCTTTAGGTCTATTTTGACTGTCGTCAACTAAGTGGCGGGCGGTCGTCCACATTTAAGTTTTGTCGTTGGCAGATTTAGGGCAAGCTTCACCATACAGTCTTCTGGGCGCCTTTGGACGTGTCCATACTATAGTAGACGTTTCTCTTTGGCTTTGTCTTTAATTGGGGCGATTTAAAGCTACCTCTAATGTTTTCATTTCGAACTTTGTCCAGCAGTATGACACCCGCTGACCAGCGTAACATATGACTACTGTGTAAGTTTAATTAAATAAATGTCTATAATTGCGGGGTGTAAAAGCAAAGGCAGCGTATCCAAAAAAAATTCAGTCATTGAGGTTTACTAATTTATAATGTACTGAATTCAATATTTTATAGGAAACATGAATTTAAAAGAAACATGATTTTGGAAGGGGTAAATGCATAAAATCTAGAATTCAGTATATTTTAAATTAGTAATCCTCGGTAACTATTAAAAATATTTTTTTATTTTTTAGATATTGCTGCCTTTGCTTTTATGTCCCACATTTTAACAAACCTTCAAAATATTCTTCAATCAATTCTTAATTTAATAGCAGATTTTGATGGTAAAAGATATTGCCGACAAAAATTGTACATATTTAAATTCTGCTAAAGATAATAGTAAAAAATTAAAATAATGACGAATTCTAATGCTAATAAATAAATCTTTCAAATGCTGAAAAAATGTAGATTTACATATTTATTTTATATTATAACCTCAATCAGTGAGAAGATATATAAATGTGGTTTTACAAAGGATTTATAGGTCGTTGGAATGAAAGAGTGATTGGTTGTTAATGTTTATTTTTCGACAGGTGATAAGGTCCGGGAGTAATGAATACGTATGTACAGCTTACAGTACGTAAATGATTAAATTATTAATTATAAAAATAGTAAAAATATCGAATACGTAAGAAAAAATCAGACAAAGAGAAATGTACCGCGGATGCAAGACACGGACAAAAAGGTTTTCTTAACAACCGCGTGGTGCCGGGAACGGTTCGAGACTGGTGCACGGCGTCATCTAATATGACTCCCTTTGTTCCCATAGCAGGCGACGGCTCCGTCCCGGTTGCTGTTTATATTAACCTGATAAAAACGGGTCCTGGCTATCGAAGGCAGGTAGGTATACGGCGTAGATCAGCTGGGTACTGCTACATACAGTGGTGTTTGATTAATTTAAATTCTTTTGTTTTTTTCTATATTTTGTATTATCTTATTGGTAGGTTTTGGAAGATTTTGAGTCCTTTATCGTGAAATATTTTTGTTTTTCTTTTGCAGTCTTGTACTGTCGCCACTTCTTGTATCCTATTAATGAAAATCCTTATTCACGCTGCTAACTTAACTAAGCAGCAGAATCAATATTATTTTTCTCAAACATTAATGTTGGCAATTTTTGCCATTTCAGAAATTTTATCTTTCAGTAACCATATACATACTCCTAGACACTAATTATGCATTTAATTGAAAATTTTATCATTTAAAATGGAATACTTTACCCTGTCTGGTCGGTGTATGGGTATGGCCTGCATACCAAACTGGCTTATAAAGTTACCACCGCGCTGCACCCTCTGCTGAGCCGTGGTCATGGTGTGGCTTCCTCCGCAGTAACGGTTGCATACGTTAACATTAATTCTGTAAACAATATTCTCAATACATTTTCATATCGTAGCACGGTACACAAAACTTGGTATATTTTTGACAGTTAAAATACATAAAAATACATATACTGAATTAAGGAACTGGGATGAAATTAAAATATTTATTTATATTAAAAATTGTTGTCTTATTTTGAAATTAATAATCAAAAAAAAATCCTTTCACTAAAGACAGGACCGACTTATGGCTGTCGATATGGATGAGATTTCTCTCGGAGACTCATCTTGAAAGCGAGTAAAGAATAACATAACGACCATAACAGAGACAATCTTTGAGACGAGATTCTTCGATGATCTTTGAGACGAGATTCTTAGTAGACTCGCACATATTCTGTATTACTAACCCTTGCATGTCGCCTTCCAGTACTTGCCCAGCAGCCATTTTCTTGAATTTCCTCACATTATCTGAAAACATAAAGAAATATTTAATGTTTTGTCGGTGCGCAATCTACTTAAAGATTTTTATTAATATTTCCAGTGGCAACTTTGTGTTTAGATATTTAAATAATTTTTATAAATGAACCTGTCATATTATATTCACTTGGATTTTACTATTTAATCCCAATGGCTTTATGTACCTTATTCAGCGTAAAATAGCAATAAATGTTTCCAAAAAATATGACACTTCAGTCCGGTCAGACCATTAAGGTCCATTTTCAGCAACATTGATGACGTATATTTCTCGATGGATTTCTCGAGAAACCAAAGATAAAATTAAATATATTAAACAGTTTTGTCAACAAAAGTTTCCACTTACAATAACTGTTGCAACCTTTAATTTTATAGATGCTATTTTTCATTACGGCAATAATTTATGATTGTATAATCTTGCCGTGAATTTATTATATCATATTGAACTGTTTATTCAGCATAATTTCACTAAACCACTATTGGTATACTTCTTTCCATTTAAGAACGACAATCAAATTAGTTTGTGTAAGCCGTGCATACGAGGCACATTGTTTCGATGTGTTGGTGTTTATATCCGTAAAAACCAACACATCGAAACAATGTGCGTCATGCGCACAGCTCACACATATTAATTCGATTGTCTTTCTTAAATGGAAAGAGGTCTGCTGGTGAAGAATATTGAAGTCGGCTCACCAAGATCGTAGCTGAGGAATGGCTGCATGGAGGGATGTTGGGGCATGGGTTTGAAAGCGGGGAAGCTAGGGACATCCTCCCCTCGGGCCATCAACACCTTGTTATCACATGATATGCAGTTCACGTCCCTAGAATGACATCAAATAATTGAAGTGAATAATTTTACTAACTTTTTTAAACTTCACGTGTATATGTTCTAATTGCATCAAATAAGACAGGAACAGAAGTGAAGTAATATTTTTAATTTAATTAATTAATATTAATAATATTAATAAAATGTTTTTTGAATATGATCGTTTTAATTCACGTAAAAAAAATTAAATAATTTTACTAACTTTTTTAAAATTCACATGAAAAAAAAAATGTTTGTATACGTTCTGATTGCATCAAATAAAACAGGAACAGAAATGAAGTAATATTTTTCATAATATTAATAAAATGTTTTAAGAATATGATCGTTTTAATTCATGCAAAAAAAAATGAACAAATGACATGACAATAATAACCATGAGCTGGCTAAATAAAAATTATGAAACAAGATAATTAGAGTAACAACTTAATTCACAAAACCTCCGCCCGAGCGTTTAGAAACTTCTGCCTCTATCAGTATTCTACCACTAGACTGTCAGGTAATCAAGGAAAAAAATATTCCACAGCCTAAAGCCTATCAGAGAATATCTGTGGAATTCCAATGCCTAAAGCAACAAAGACCATTGCGCAGAACTTTACCTCTAACTATATCTTTGCAGAGAATAGACCAATTGAAAAAAATTAATAGATTAGGTGCAATAATACACAGTTGCTTGTTCTTTAACAGAGATGGCATTTTACTTGAGATATTTGGACTTCGTTCCCGCAGCCTCAGCTTCCTTCTTCATGTTCTCGATGATCTTCAGCCTCTCATGGAGTTTCCTGATTTTCTCGGTGATGGCATCCTTTACCGGAGTAAGCTCCTCCCTGAATAATTTCTTGTCTAATTCTTGCTGCATCTCGTCAAGGGTGTTTCTCAGGACAATTTCCTAATCAAATGGAAATATGTACACATATATATTACTTTAGAATCAAATGATTTCATGAGTGTTATGCTCTGCATCATATATTTATACACCATAGGCAATGCATACACGCAGTGAAGATTATCTTCATTTCATTTTATGCTGATTAGACATTTCGGGTGGAATGCAGAATGGGGCGTTGGGAGCTGTATGAAATATTAACAAATTTTCCGGTATAATTGAACGTCCTGATTCCAAAAATGTCATAAAATAATGACGCACTCTTATATTAAACGAGTAATTCCTATTTAAAAATCGTTAGTAAGTTTGACCTTTTCCTTTGAAGTTTTACACGTATCTATGGAAATCATTAAATAATTGTCTATAGTTCGCGTATCTGACAGCTCCCAATGCCCTATTCTGCGTTTATCCCAACATTTCTTCATGTTTCTGACTTAGAGGAACTGAGTTAATGAAGATTACTTTGAAAAAACTTACAAAGAATACAGATTGCGATATCATCCATACTGGCCCATGATTAATAAATTGTTATAATTAACCAGCATAGTTTAATCTAGATAGTGTTTATATGAGAAAAATGTCTAATTACTTACTAAATATTAAGTCTTACTATCAATTTACTTACTTGGTTGGTTATCTTGGTGTGCGCTTCGTTTAGAGATTCTCCGAGGTTGGCATAAGCAATATCAAATTGATCTATATTCAGTTTGGTGTTCATGAGACTGATGTCTGCCTTTTCCTCCAATAGATCTTCAACTTCTCTCCTGTCAGATTTCACAGTCCTTATAATCTCTAGTTCCTCTGTGATTGTCTAAAAACCAGATTGTCATGAATTTTAAAATCACTGCAAAATTTGGAGTTAAAATAACAAATGAATATTCTCTGAAATCAAAAGGAATAATACATACAGTGTTGCCATTTACAATTTAATTTGTTGTCACCATTCCATAGAAAAAGATAGAGAAAAAATTTGTTTGATAATTCTATCAATTTTTTTGCTAATGTTTAATTTTATTAATAGCTTACATTAAGACGGAGATTTTTCTCATCCTTATCCTCGTTTAGCTTATGAATTTTTACATTCACATTCTCCATGTCTTCCTGCACTAGCAAAATTTTTGCTAAGAATTCACCTGCACCTAAAAACGAAAATGTAGATTGCCAATAATTCAAGTTGAGGAATCAGTGCATAACTATGGACTTGAAACATTAACCTTTTTGCAGAATTGCAAAGATAGTGACATTTTTCATGACGAGTATGATAAGTTAAATCAAATTTAATTTGAAATAAAAATACCTGAGGCTCTGGCTTCTGCAGCAGCTTTATTATTCAAATTTTCCCAAATTCCCATCACCTCCTTTTCAATATCAGTTATTTGATCTTGAAAGATATTCATCTGTTGAAACAATAATCAAAATTAAAATTTGTGTAGTCAGTTAAGTACCATAAAAAGATCTTACATATAATTAATTTGCAAATTTGTATGCATGAGAACAACATCGCAAAGTATGCGCTGCAGTACTTTTGGGCAGCACAACTTACAGAAGTGCCTTATAACTTTTAATTTGTTCAAGAAGATTTTAATTATCATAAAAAGCTGCAATTAGAAGAACGATCCTCAAGGTATTATTTAAATGTTCATTTTACAGTAAAATGTTTAGAAACCTGATTGTTAAATGCGGTATCCAATCTTGTAATCGTTTCATTGATTTCACAAAACTTGACATCCATCCCGCTGATGCGACCCATGTTCAATTCCGTTCCATTTGATTCAATGAGCTCCTCTAATAAAATATTCAAAATTCAATTATTTTATTTATAAGGTCATCAAAAAGATAAAATTGTCAATCTGTGACTACTTTGAATATGATCAGTTTATTTGATAGAATGGACATAGGGCCGGTTGTTTCAAGTTGGATTAAAGTAAGGGTTCTTTTAAAGCATAGATTTTTACGTTCTCCACCAATCAGACGATTCGTTTTCGTAAAAATGTATGCTTTAATCGACCACTTACTTTAATCCAACTTGAAACAACCGGGCCTTAGTAATACGCAACAAATTTTCCCCATTTCGTATCGAAACCAGTTGTTAGTTTAAATTAATAATAACATCATTAACCATTGAGAAAATATCATTTTTATTTCCATGCTGTGAAACGAACCTGGTATTGTCGCTTTGAATGTTGTGAAAACGTTATTCAGTTCTTTCACCTCTCCCTTCAGAACATCAAAGTCATTTAAGATTCCATCTATCAGTCCTATAATACTCTCAGACCCTTGCAGTCCTCTGAAGCAAAGAAGTATAAAACTCAATAGTATTGTAAATGAACAAATATATTGTAAATTAGAACATTGATCAGATATACAAATAAAATTTACCCTCGTTTTCTTCCTCTTGTTGGCTTCTCTGAGTCTATTCCTTCAGCTAAAAATTAATAGGAAATAGATTACTTATTAAAAAGGTTACACCTTTCAACATAAACTAAATATTTTGGATGATTTGTTGGTGTCTTGTATTTTACACTTTGACAGGATCTTTAAAGTAATGTCCAGAGTCAATGTTAAATATCTCTTTCTATAAAGGTTACAATTTATGGCATTGCAACACAGTGAATCCGTGTACCAATTATATATTTTAGTAAATACATAATATTTTTATATTATAGAATCCATTTGATAATGACTAAGCACCTCAGATAAAATTTTATAATTTTTGATAACAAATAATGATGTGAAAAATTAATCCAGCAAATGTTTATTAAATATTGCTGTACACAGTTTTATTACTATTGGTATGTAGCCTTTAAAGAATTTATTTCAATCAATTATTAACAGTAATAAGATATACAGCACCACATTCTTCTCTGCTAACACAAAAGTCTCTCATGCATGTTTGTCGATTGTTGAGGGTTTAAATGGGACCATTTGCCAGTATCTGGTTATCAGATCAAAAAAGTCTTCTACGGACCTACTCTACTTTTAGAGCCATGTACAGTTCGAAATTATGCAAAATATAAGTGACACAATACCTCACCTACATAACTTGCAATTTGAGATATATAATTGTGTGATATAAGACTGTTGTGGAGGTAAGTTTGTATGTAGAACTTTCAAGAGCAGCTAAATAAACATCCTTATCTTTCCAGAGCGATGAAACTGTAGAAGACGATTGTGAAAACTTTTTACAGACTTTTTGACGCCGATAATTTAGACTTTTTTGCATACCTAGAGACACATTCGTTTGTTAGTGAAAATGTTTCCGATAGAAGAATTCGCGTTTAACTGATTAGGTTTTTAAATGCTAATACAGTAAACGGCATAAAATAAACTGTCACCATAAACATTTTGGAAACCCCCCAATAATCGGAGTTATATGACCAGTATTCTCGACCTTCAATAAACTATTGCTTGCCTGTGCATGTGGGATATTTGGACACAAGTTTGTGTACATCATAAAATGAACCCTAATTAAGTGTGAGCCGCTTTAAAAGGAAAGTGAAAAAGTTCATTATTATGAGTACGTATTTGTCTTTTTTTCTAAAACCCAAGCAAATATGTTTGCAGAGTTTCTAAAATTTGCTCCGTATATCCGGGAATCGCGCTCCTTATAGCCGAGACCGATTGTATGGGAATATGCGCAAATCAAAATGAATTCACAGTTTCTCTCATTATAGCCGGGATCTTCTTATATCCAAGCTCGTTATAACCGAGTTCGACTGTATGTCAATATCGTGTACTTTGGTAGGTAACAGAAATGTCGCGATTTTTGTATTAACATAATAAATTTGTATTACGTTTTAGAAATGATTTCTTGTATTATATAAAAATACAGAAGTTTTTCACAAAATTAGTGACTTTTTTCACGTTTTCCGATTTTTGTTGAATTTTGCCATCATATTGTAATTTTTTTGTACGTTTAATTTCGAAATAATGGGGTTCCGCGTAATTCGAAATTTTTTTTTTGGGTCCCTTGAACTTCGAATTAACCAGGTTCTACTATACATATATAACTCACTAGAACTGGTAACTCCTAGGCCCTCAGTATCCAGACCCTCCAGCCCCAGGCTGTTGGCAATCTTATTGCACTCCACGGCGAGGTCTTCTATGATCGAGGACAGTTTGTTTATTCCCGTTTCGGCCGCGTCCATTCTTGCCACCATGTTCATCATTTGCCACATCTCAGACACTGACTTGGATCCACGCTGAGTTCTGAAATAGTGGTTGAATATAAATCATTTTTCATTTACATCTAATTTGTTCAAATAAAACATTCTTATAAGACGATCCATTGTCATAAAGAAATGTATTCCTTAATAAACATTAACGTTACCTGTTAAATACAGATAGTTAGGTTCGTACAGGAACAATGACTGTATTTATTTTAGGGTGAATTACCGAATTGTACTGCTGGTGTTGCAAAATGTAAGAGGTATTATGGTCCAGAATTAAACACAGGAATGAACATGCTGCTTTCCACATCCACATTTATTTAGTTTCAAAATACCTTTTTGGCTGACTTGAGTGGGTATTACAGTGTTCGGTGGTGGGGGCATAATTTCACCCCTTATACTAATTCACACATTCTGCTATAAAAGAGGTTGTCAATTTCAGTACTGTACCAGAGTCGCTTTTACACAGAGACCTAAATACGTATATAAAAGAGCCCTTTCAGGGCAGCAGCTTGGAATCGTTTGTAACACAATTCTCGTTTAAGTATGCGCACTTCCGTGACATTAAGGTTTATACTTCGTGCTCCAGACAGAAATCTAAGCTAACCTTTGGATCTAGGTTAGGTTATAGATTACTAATTTTGGCAAAAAATGATTTGTAAGGAGTATGAACTTCTACAAAATGGTGAAATAAAACAGGAGAAAGCCTAAAGGATTACATTCCTATTTATTTCTAACAACACCACTTATTTTGCTGTAGATATTATATTTTACAAAAGTCACCAACTTTTGCAATAGATCCTTGTTCTTGGGCACCGTGTCACTGAGCTGGCCCTCTAACTGGCTGACTTTCTGCTCCAGCATATTGTACTGGGACGAGGTCACCACTGACAGTCGCTTGGACGAAGTTTTGCTCCCTGTCGGCTCGCCCTCACCTTCTGCTGCTGCTAATTATTACATAAATAAAACAAAACAAAAACTGATATTTATCTTTTACGTCATTAATGAATTCATAAACCAGCGTAAGAAACAAGGTACATATTTCAATTATGCCAACATTCTTAGTAGAATATCATCGTATGTAACGAATATTAGTAACAAAGGATATTCCATAGTAGTAGCAATCGGTGGAGTCTTCCTCATTCAATTTTAAATACAAAATATTCTATAAACTTTGGGTAAAATGTCGACAGTTACAGAGATAAGCAACATTAAAGATTGTTTTTTTTTTAATATTCCTGGCTTATTATTTGTAAAACATTTGACTTTCATGAAAGTAATTCACATTGAATATTAAAAATTAATTTCTATTGACATAATTATTATGAAATCAAATTATTATTATTCAACTCATATCAGGGGACCCATTTTGAATCAAGAGAATGCATTACGCGGAACGCATTTCAAATATTGCGTTCCTGAGTGTTTTCAACAATGGCGGGACCGCTGTCTGAAGTGTGTACATTACTAAGGAAACTACTTTGAAGAAAATTAGTATGTACAAGTATAGTTTGTATGAATAAATGTGTTTCTGCTGACTAAAGGCTCTAAACACACTGATTTTTTTTTACTCCCTTTATATTAACTCGTGGCGTCTACTTGCTTGACGAAAAAACTTTGGATCGATTTTTAATCCTTTTCCCGTGATCCAATTAAGCTGAAACTTTGCAAGCAGACTCGTGGCGACGATCAAGAAGATCTATCAAATTTTCGTTAAAAAAAATTGATAAATATTTGGATTTTTCAAATTTTTAATGGTTTTTTCATACAACATTCTCATCATCAACAACTCATACATTTTCGTTAAAAAAAAAAGATAAATATTTGGATTTTTCAAATTTTTAATGGTTTTTTCATACAACTACTAAGTTGTATGAAAATATTTCAACGCGTCTGGTAGACACGGAACCTGATTAAAGTATAATTTTGGATTTTTGGAATTTTTTTATTACTCCCTTTCGTAGCATCGCTTGACCGAAGCCCAACGCGTAGGTTAGGCTCCAAACCAGTTTCCACTAGTAAATGAGAAAGGGACTATAATAAAAACTTGGTTTTTATGGGTTACTTTTTTTTTTAAATTAACATAACAGTATCCATAATTAAACACAACTTTTCAATTACTTTCTTCTGGATCCAATTTTATGTCGCCATATATCTAACTGTTCATAAACCATATAAACAATGCTTACCAGCTTCTTCGCCTTCACCAGCTACACTTTCCACTCTTTCCACTGTAAAAAAAATGCTTATTGAAATGTTTTTTTTATATGTGCAAAAAAAAGTCATTTATTTTAAGATCATTATACAATCAAAACGACAACCCCAACATAAATGTTGAAATGTGGGGAAATTCCTGATTGAAATTCTTAAACATTCAGCAATACAGCATGAATTGTAATGTTGCCTTAGAACATTTACAATATTTAAATAGTGTAACCAACTTTTTTAAATTGTGATTTTTAATATGTAGGTACATTGCTTACAAAATATTTGGATAGGTATTTATATCTTGATGCATATTTTATTTTACTCACCCACAGTAATAGTCTCAGAAGTTTTGCTTTTTGTTGACACTGAAATATGTAATTGTAACATCATTAAACTTTTTAAATTACCAATTATAAAACAATCAAAACTTTTATAACTCCATCATATAGGGATGGTAAGCTTGTAGTCATAACACAAAACAATACACTCAATTATCAGAATTTTTAAAACTATAGGTACAATACATGTCCGTTGAGTGGCTTTTTATTCGTTTAGGGCTGTGTGGTCAATACCATTTTCTTTTGGTTCTGATACGAGTTGTTCGTGAGAGAAACTGTCGAGTACTTCCTTTGAATTGATGAAGATACGTATGCAATTACTTGATTTGTTCGAATTAGTTTGTATAATGGTGGATGTTTTGCGGTTGCGTCTTGTATGCATATTCCCCCGGTGAACCCAAATTGATTCTCATTTATTGTAGAATGACTATTGTGATTGAATTTAGTCTTTTTTGACTTGCTTATTCAAAAATTTTCGATATATTAGATAAATAGTATATAACCTAATTTTCATTGTTTGTTAAATTAGATTACACTACCAATATGATTGTAAGTGATTATCCCTCACCACACACGAGAATCTTAATTCTTTTTGGTGAGGTGTAACATATGATAATAATTTGATTGTTAATGTTTGCTAGTTATCATTGTTATAAAAGAAATCATATGTATTATCTATAAAATAAAAATTTTAAAAAATATCTATGCAGCATTTTTCAATATTTCTTTCTAATGGAATTAGTTCTGGTTTATACCGCCCCCAGTAGGTATACATATCACTCCTTCGTCAGTCATTCACTCTACATGCCCAAACCATATTTGAATAGCTTTTTTTATTTCATCTACATATTACGCCCATTTCAATATTATTCTTTGTATGTAGTATTCATCTTATTTATGTTATTAACTAGATTATTTATACCCATCCTTCTCTTTAGTTTCCCTTTTTTGCTGGCACTTGCAAATGTCAGCTTTTATAAGTTCTGATTTTTATTTTCCTGATCATTGGATGTCAGATTTTCACCAAAACAGGAGAAACATGTTGTGAGGATTAAGCTGACGATGATGCAGGATTAAGGACACTCACATTCTCCAGAAGCCTTAGCCTCTTCTCCTTCAACCAGCTCCTTTTCTGATGCAGCTCCAGGCTCGCCTTCCTGAAAAACTCGCACACCTTTAGTTAAACCATGAGCAAATGTCAAACATTCAGTAACTAGTTTATTAATAAATGATTAAAAACTGTAATAATTCAACATACTTCTTTTGCTACGGCGACTTCAGATGGTTTTCCGGATGCCTGAAACATATAATAATATAAGGTGCACTCGGACTGAGGGAAAAGGGTAAAATTGCTAAATCTTTACACAACGCTAAAGGAAAGTGAAATATTAAAATTACATTTATCCAAAAGTAATACAGAAAATCACTATACAGGGTGCCTTATATCTAGAAGCAAAAACTTTTTTACACTTTAGGTGAAATGTCAGCTGTTACGGAGATAAGCGACATCAAAGTTTGCATTTTTTTTCAATATTTTTCACTTGTTTTCAGTAAAACTTTGGAATATTAACTATAGTACAGTAACTACAGTACTACAGTACTACAGGACTACAGTAACTATATAGAATATTAGCATTTTATTTGCTTTGATAGAAGTCAAATAAAATTATTAAAACCTTGCAGAAATTTAAAAAAAAAATTATAAGGTCTTTGTCAATTTATTTAACTTGATAAGCAAATGAAATTTTGAAATTCCGTATAAGTTAAATTAAAAGTTAGTTAAAATAAGTCAGAAATATTGAAAAAAAGTGCAAACTTTGATGTTGCATATCTCCATAACTGTTGATATTAAGTCATAATAGCTTGAACATTTTCGACTCATAATCAAGCAGGAATATAGTCCTGCGAGGTTGTTAATATTTTCCAAATAACCCTGTATACATGAAAATTCAGCCTGCGTGTGTTTGTGATCGCAAAACTCCGGACGATTGAGTTGAAATTTTGCGGGTAACTAACATTCTCCCCTCCCCCTTCCCTTGACATATGTTCCATGCAAATCTGTACCGTTCGACCTATCTGACTCAAATTTTTTTTGCACACATATTCTTAAGCCGGCTCTACACTACTAGCGAAGTCGTCCGAAGTCCAAAGTATGTGTCTACACACTGCGAGGAACTCAGTTGCTCGATAGAATAGAACTTCGCACGAACTTCGGGTCACTTCGAGCCCTTTGACTCGGCGCAAAAACCGACAACTTTCAGAAGTCATCCGAGGCGAGCCGAAGTAGCACGAAGTACCCCTCTACACTATCGTATTCGCTTAACTTCGGCCGACTTCGCTAGTAGTGTAGAGCCGGCTTTAGAGACCCGGTGGGTAACACACTTATCCCCCCCCCGATATATTTTCCATACATATCTGTACCATATCTGTAATAAAGGGAATGAATTGTTCATATTCGATATAAGTTACTGTATTGATAGTCCAACGTTTTACAAAAAATAAGTCAGGCATATTTAAAAAAAAATTTGATGTCGCATAACTCCATAACATTGTTATTAGGTCAAGATAGCTTGAACATTTTCGACTCATAATCAAGGCAGGAATATAGTCCTGCGAGGTTATTCATGTTTTCCATATAACCCTGTATAAATAGATTGACAATAACAACCCTGTCGTATTTTTAAAACATTTTATTTTATGTTTTGTTGAACTAATGAAGGTTAATATTAACTGCATACTTACATCCAAGGTTAGTGTTCTAAAGAATGTATAAAATCAAATACTGATCTTAACTCTTTTCTAATAAAAATATAAGGTACTGGTAGATTAAATCATTGTAGGATAAAAAGTACATTTATGTAGATATGTAACTGACTATTTTTCTGTTCATTGACTGCTTTGCTAGTGCTGAATATAATAATTTTGAATTAACATATTTAATTTCATTGTTCATAAAGGTATTTATCCCAATGACAGACTCATTCTTACCTTTTCGACAACATATTCACTGAGTGTAATTGACTCGCGTTGCCCAGAATCTATCAAAGCTCTGATGGTAGCGCCCTCTGCTCCTCTGAATTCTATTTTAGCATCTTGAATTTTCACTTGCTTTACAATGACATGAAGAAGTGAGTGTAATAAATTAAAATTGACTACCCCAACCTGGAAATAATTTCATTGTCAATTCAACTCGCAAGAATACATCAATAATATTTGTAGAAGCCAATAAACAAATTATTTTTATACTTCTGGTGTACCAAGTGCCAAATCTATTAAATTATTCATTCTAATACAAACAGGAGGCACAGATGCAGTTGAAGCCATTTTTGCTGAAGATGCTTTTGATGCAGACACGTTTGCTGAAGACATTTTAACAATTTTAAAATATATTTATTTAAAAAAATCTACACAGCAAATTTTGCTTACTAATTAATTTAAAACAACAATAACAATGAACATTCCATTTCAGATTTAAATTATTATTCTTCAAAAATTCAAGAATTTTCGAAGTGGGTAGGATTTATAGCATGGGCAGGAAGTAATTACTGACCAATTTCATAAATTCGGATGACTTTTGGAAATAAGAGGCCTGGATGACGATTGTGTAGTTGGTCATAAAATAATAAAACGCCAAGTTTTTAAATTTAATTGTAAATATTCGATGCTTTCATAAAATACCTGAAAAATATTAACGAATTTTTATATATTTTAACACTACTTATTATATATTTAATAGTACATAGCGGCCCTCGTAGCCCAGTGGGATGGGATGAGATGACACTGGCTTCTCACACTGAGGGTTTTGTATTCTATTCCCGATGAGGTCACAATTTATCTGTGTGATTTACTCTAATCTGGATGTTTTGTGATGTGTTTATTCGCTTCAGTGGCTGGGCCCCTTAAAGCGTAAAAATGGATAAATGTGAGTAGCATATTGGTGTAGTGGTTATGATTTTCATCATGATCATCACCATAGTGACCCGGTGGTCGGTGATTCGAGACCCATTTTGTAGGGCACCAACAAGATAGTTCTATCAAAGCACAAGAGTTTAGTTAAGTTTGGAAATAATAAAAATATTGATGCGACATAAACATATTCCGTGTTCACATCCCTATTTTTTTTTTAAATAAAATAACATAGATCTTTTGAAAAAATTTAGATGTGTAGGTACATAGAGTATATTATACAACTATATTTTTATCATTTTGAATCTCAACTAAGCGCTTGTGATATAAGTGGGTTCCGGTCTCCCTCAAAATATTAATTCTCGTATTGTAGGGTAATAAAGGAAGAAAAGACAATAATAATACAGAATAAAGAGATATTCATTGGATGAGGATGGTAGCATAAAGAGTGAACGACTGGAAGCTATTATCTCTATTCTTCGCTGAAAGTTAAAGGAAAATCGAAAAGTTATAAAGCGGCGATAAATGAAATGTCCCATACAAAGTAAGTAGGTACATTCTGTTAATTTTAAACGGTAAGATAGTACCTGCCTCTATGAGTTCACTTCTCCATAGAAATCTAACCATTTGGCCAGCTGTCACTGAGCCATAGAAATGAGACATAACACTGAGCTGTCAAATGTGAATTTGTGAATCATCACATCACAGAGATTGTAGGGTGCAATATTATCTTAATTAAATAATATCCCAACAAAATATCTAAGTGCAACACAAATGAACGTATGTCTTTTTGATCGAGGGTCGATTTCGATGGGCGTTTCTATCGGAATTGTTTGTTTATAGCGGCCATCGAATTATTTACATTTTGCGATACGCACTCACTTCGCTGTTTGATCTTCGGATTCAAGTAAGTCAAAACAACATTTCTACTACTAGTAATCCATATAGACATGTGTCAACCATTTTCTTCTGTCTTCCTTCCTGTACTCATAAAAGTGTACGAAAATGAAGACAGGCGCCGCCTCGACCGTCGGCGAAGCGATGCTACGGAATCAGAACGCGGACCAGACCATTCTACTGCAGTACTGAGTCAAGGTGGGTACCCAGAGAGGATGTATTTATATTCTTTTCATAATATCGCGCACCTTATATACGAGCTAAGGCAGCAATATCCAAAAAAAAAATGTTTTGAAAGCAGTCACCGAAGATTACAAATTTGGAATGTACGGTGATATGGATCAATATACGAGTGGAGAAAAACTCACATCAATTACAGAATAATTACACATTTACTTTACAATTAAATTACGAAGTCCAGTTTTACATAGTCTCTTTCATTAAGTTTATAATACAAGAAAGTCTCACTCAAGTCACCATTAATAAAATCTCCTGCGCAATTACTTCTCAAATTACTACCGGGTGTGCAGCACTACTTGTGGCTAAATCCAAGATAATGGTCCTATTGCATATACAACGAAAATGAGTATTTCACTATATTATTGAATGTGCTAATAACAAAATGAAAGATAATTTACGTTTAAATAGTAAGTATTAAATAAGATAATTACACTTTAAAGTTCCGAAAAATGCACTGCATATTTTGACATTTCATAGGCAATATATGAGGTTAGGTTAGGTTATTAGGTTTTGGTTAGGTTAGGTTATTAGTTTTGGTTTGTTTAATTTAGATTACGATTATTTTAGTTAGATTAAATTAACAGGACGTTAAATTATATAGTGAAATACTTATTTTCATTGTATGAGCAACGGGACCATCATCTTGGATTATTCCCTACTTGTATATAACACAAAATAAATTCACTTGTGACGTGGCACTTGTATGCTCGGCGGTACTTGGAACCGTGACCCATGTCACGGGGAGAGTTTACTCGGCGGAATGGAGGTCTGCAATCGGATGGCTCACTGTCTGGGCAAGGCACCCACAATGGACACCAGCGAGGAATGTATAATCTGCAGCTATTCCTTGTCCAAAGGCAGCAGACGGGATGCAGTACAGGTGAGTCAACTTTCTTCAGCAGGAGAACCCTCTGGTTGCTGGAGAGACGTGTTGGCCCGTTGAAACCTCGGGCGGTACTGCATGCGGCAAGCGGGGTCGCTGTTCTTTTTATACACTTCCGCGACGCGCTGGGGTAGTGTGCATCGGCCGGCCGGCAGGGTGGGGTTGTTTTGTATTGTTTGATTAACGTCGGTGTATTCGTTATGAATTCCAACCACATCAACGGAATTCGAGATTTATGATATGATATTTTATGATATGATTCGAGAGATTATGATGATGAAATATAACTCTATCCCTTCCAAAATCATGTTTCCAAATAACTATTAAAAGCAAAGATAGCGATATCCTCACTATGTAACAAGCTAAGGCAGTAATATCCACTTCAGCCAATCAAACCCCAAGGAGGTGTAACGTGACAAAATGGCCGATTCATACTAAAGTGAGAGTTGATGTCGAAACATCATAGCAAAGACAGGAATATCCACTGTTTGGTAGCCAACACAGAAAAGTACATATTTAAAAGTTAAATATTTATTTATACTCATATATAAAAGGAAAACTCAGGTGGCAATGGGGAAATTTCACATACTACAAACACCGATTAAAATATATGAAATAGATTCATAAATATTAATCATATTCTGTGAATCAGTATGGATAATGTGGGGTAATGTTTACATTCATAATTTTTATTATAAAAATCTTTAAAAATACGACTATTAATACGCACATAATTGTTCGTGACGTATCAACTCACATGTTTGGTGAAGTGTCGTAGTATTTGTATATCTGGGTACCATACATTTGTGACGCACATACTCGTGCAATTACGTGTTTTGGCGGGAAGTTAAAATGTTTATTTTTATACTCTTTTATTTTCTAGACTAAAATAAAGATTTTGTACTAAAAAAAAAGTTAAATTTCCCTATTGCTTTTAAAAACTCATTTCCTTTAAGATGTAGGTTTCATAGATTTCAGAGAAGTTTCCTTTAGTAGTGACAGGTTTTTTGTATTTGCCTAAGTGGGGTGTTGCTGCCTTTGCTTTTATACACCTCGCATTTATTTATACGCCGATCGGCATTACACAAACATACATAAGTATAAAAATTGGTTATTGAAAAATTATCATATGGGAAAATATTGCACAAGTTCATAAATGTGATGTTTTATGCTGATTTGCATGAGACGAGTAATTAATTAATGCCACGAATGAGGATAAGGGCCTCCGAAGATGGTGATATCCGGAGCGTGCTGATTTACCAAGCATGCAATTCTATTTTTAGGTCCACGGAAAACATAATTTTTGTTTGATTTCTCGATGGCTAGTGACCTTCTTGTTTTTAGATCAACCCTTGAGTAAATAAAACCAAAGTAACCGAAGATTTCCGTTCAGTTTAGTTGTTAACGACTTTGTAGAAAAAAGATAAGTCAGGCACTTCAGTCAGTCATGCACTTGATGTTATGAAAATATTGACCTATTTTAACCTTCAAATTCAATTAAACATGACGTCAAGAGTAAATAAAATTCATTAACACTACCACTGCCCAAACAAAAAATTGTAATTCAAAATTCAGTGTGTATTTGTATTAACACTGAGGTAAGGTCGCACATCACTTATCAGTGTTCAAACGGAGCTGAAAACTGGATACTGACTGGCAGGAACAAGCGAGCACTGGACGTTTCTGAAAGGGATGATTTCAAGGCATATCTTTGGACCATTTCTAGACAATTGACTTTGGCACAGGTACTACTAGGAGCTTAGGACGGCCAAAACAAAAATTTGGTGATTTTATGATTTTACTCTTAGACATATCTGCCTTGTAGATCCCAAACTGAAGAGAGGATGGCGATGATCATGATGACGACAACGACGTACTACTTGAAGCTTAGGACGGCCAAAACTAAAATTTAGTGATTTTAGATTTTACTCTTAGACATATCTGCCTTGGAGATTCCAAACTGAAGAGAGGATGGCGATGATGACGATGACGACAACAACGCGACGACGATGATGGTCACATGAATGCCGAGAAATAAGGCGCAAGGATATTTGAGATATACATATTAAATCGCGCCAAATATATCTGTGGCTGGTGGAAAACTATCAAACGCCATAAATTTTAACAAAATAAGAGGATTTTGATTTTTTTAATTTTAGCCAATGAATTACAAGCTTATTTATGCCAGTAGAATAAAACTCAGTCAGATTACAATCAAAGAATTCTGTCAATTGTTATTTTTGACGCAAATACTTATCGAGATGCTCAAAAAGATTAAAGTTGTCTTGAAGAAAATGAGTTTGTTTGTCCCGTGTTTTATTCCACTAGAGTTTTAAATTTGTCACTTTAAATAGCAGCTTGAATCTATTCCCCATTAAGGCTTACATCTCCATTCTTAATATTTTTTAACCATAACCAAACTCTTCCTTCGGAAGTGTTTGATGCTACTAGAGATGCATAATAATATTTGGATAATTTATATAGCGCCGTTTTCGCGAATACTCACCTCAAACGCCCAGGTTTAAATTTGTGCAAAAAATTACATATTTTTTTAATCCCATTTGGAAATTCCATAATAATTTATCATGCACCAAATTCATTATCAATCAGTGCTCAATTATTTTTGTCTTATTTGTTTGTCCCAAAAACTTTTTTATACACATTAGCAATTTCACAATGAATAATGAAGAAATATTTTTTTTCTGGTCCTACAGAGATGACGTCCGTGCTTGAGCAGTATGAGCAGGCATCGCAGGTTCCCCGTTCCACCGCCTCACCTCCCCGCGCAGCCCTGACCAGCTCGGGCTATGTCAGCATGACACTGGAAGAGGACACGCCCATCTTCTCCAAACAGAAGATGAACTTCAACCCATCAGACAGCATCACGCACATTGCGGTAGCCAGTGATTACCTCATGTTAGCGATGGCCAATAGTAAAATATTCAGAATTGACCTGAAAAATCCTGATAAACACGAAGGTCAGTTATTGTGTTTACTCAAAATGTATTTAAAAAACTAAATGCCCAAAAGTCTTCCATACCTACTTTCCCATACAAATAGCTTTGTCTCTGTGAGACATCTATGATGTATCTTGATTAATGGCAATTCTTCTAGGGACAAATAGTCATTGTATTCTTTAAAAGTTTGAAGATACTCAAAAAATATCTAGAATATATTTATTCAGCGCCTTCAAAAATTTCATAATGTCTTTATATACTCTCACTTTTACACTGTGATTTATTTTCACCTTAAGTAGTGCCAAGACTATTCTGTTCGACCAGTGTTCTGTTTAGAGAGATTTTTATTTTATATATTTAATATTTATAAATATTCTTTTAAAGCAGAAAAACATTATATGAAGGAATTGTATGACATGTCCAAGATATGTAATGCATCTATGTAATCAGCTTCCTTCATGTCACAAAACATCAAGGCTGGACATTTGCTGAAAATACATATTTCGGCTTTTTTTTTTTTTGAAAATGAGGGTTTTTATCATTCATTTATGTATTAGAATGTGTATGCTAGACTACAATTTTTTTTAATGATAACTTAGATAGAACCTTTGTTCTTAAATAAAAGTAATAAGCTGAACATTATTTACGATAATTAAGAAAATATAAGCATTGGAAAGCATAAGCATTAAAAATATAAGAAAACATAAGAATATATTGATGTCTTTTTCTATCATAACTTTCTTCTCCAGCAACAAATTCGTAAATATTATAACGAAAGTGCAATGTTTATCCGATATTGGGCTTAGTTGACATTTTTGTTACATCTTGAAAAAGCAAAATTTATCGAGGCAACACCTCGAATTCGACAGTTGCATAAGAATGTACAGCCTTAGTGTAAATCTTGGACTTACATTGAAATCTCATTAAATTATTATGTATAATAATAATAATATTTTTATCCATGACTCTTTTAATTAAAATGACCAAATGGTATTACCAATCTTACAGAAATATCAGTAACAAAATACGTCCAAGCCAACACCAAGCTTAGCGGACTCTTCGTAGACCCTCTCGGCTTCCACGTCCTGCTGTCTTTCGTTCCCAAGGGCCAGGACGCCTACCCCGAGCTGCTCTACCTGCACAGGAAATCGGCCAAATTAAAGTCCGTCAGCAAGTCCAAGAGTTACGAGGTTACGGAAGTGGCGTGGAATTTTGAGAACAAGTCTGAAACTTCGACCGGGTCCATATTACTGGGAACATCCAAAGGACTTATTTTGGAGACTGAAATCGGCCCCGACGGAGACAAAATGTTCCAGTCTGGAATCGAACTGTATTGGAAACAGGTATTTATCGTATTTACTGGTCCCTGAACCTGTGGCGTCATGGTGAAGGATCTATTTTATTAATCATCTTATTTGCCAGTGTGTTCTGTATATATTATTTTATGATGTAAACCTGTGAGTTAAAAATTTGAGCTAATTTACAATTCTCAAACACTCCCAGACCCAAATTGTCCATTTCATATTGCCGTGGAACCCGGATATTGTGATCACTTCGGGACTCGCTATTTTTGATAATACTAACCGACTGATATCATTAAAGGGATGATAAATATAATGCGTATTTTTTACACAATTTATTAAAAAATAACGCAACCTACATACATTTAACAAAAATATTATTTTATTAATATTTACCAACACTTAAACCAGCATACAATTTTAGGTAACGATAATTTTGTAGGACTTTCCTAAGAATTGATATTTTTTGTATCCATGTTATTAACTTATCAGAATTGATGACTATAGCCGAATGTTGATAATAAGCGGATTATTTTCAAGTAATTTTATAAAAATGGTTTATGGACCAACTGATTATGATAGCCATAACTGATGGTTTCGTGATCGTAATATCCAACTTCTACTGTATTATCGACTGTATGAGTGTCCTGTCACCGACCACCACAACTTGGGTTTTGGACACTCCTTCAAATCATTTACTTTACTGGTTGTTCTGAATCCATGCTCTGGTCATGATCAGCCCGCCTCAGCCGTGCTATTTTGATAATGTGGACAGTGTTGTATTCACCAAATTCTACGTCTAATTCGAAATAATTTTCAGAGCCTTGAACCATAATTGCTATAACCGCGCCCAGTGGGTTTTATCCCATAAGAATACACATATTTTCTTGCCACATGGCAAGATACTGTGTCATGTCTACAAAATGAGTTGTTTTATAGATAGTTTTGCTTAGCACTTTTTAATACAAAATGTAGGCAAATAAAAAAACACACGCATGTCAATCCAGTGGGTTATGGCACTAAATTAATATTGGATTTTACCGTGTGTATAAAAATATTCTGATTCAGCACAATCAATCTCTTGAAATAATCTGTGCATCATAAATATCCTCTCATTTACCTCTTATACAGATGCACGTTACATGTAGATTACAGATTCTGTGCACATGCACAAGTCTGCTTTACATGTATTTTCTGCTGTAGCTTTAATTAATGTATCTAACCTAACCTTATCGCCTAACCCTTGAGTTTGAATTGCATAATCCGTAGGATCTAAATGAAATAAATAATTTATAATTAGTCACCTTAAATCTTTATTAGTCACGCTAAAAATGTGTTGCATTGGTATCATTGTAACGTGCAGGTACATGTCAGAACAAGTTTGCGTTATTAAATATATATATAATTAGTTACTTTATTTGCTTTGAGAAAACATCAGTGTCATGGTATGTCAAGTATGTTGTGAGTCTTGTTTATTTATAAAACTTAATTCCACTACATATCCTGAGAGTATACGTATATAACTTGAAGTATTCTGTAGTCCCTTCCTTTAAAAAAACATTTTACTCAGAACCGTATAAAAATTACTTAAATTAGGCTTTTTATATTGTTTATTATGTAAAAATCTTGTTGACTTAACCTATCCCCATTATGGTCAGCAGTTCTGACAGAATGAAATGTCATTGACTGATTATCGATAGGTTCGACCGATTTCAAATCATATGATTGGTTAGTAAATTAATTGACAATGTTAAAGTAAAAGTCACGTTAGCAGTAGCTGATTATTCTGTGATGGCAAACTTATTTATTACTATATAAATGTAAAAAATTATTGATCACAATCAAATTTCTTGAATTCTTTGTAGATATAGATTTTTGTGTGTATACTATACTTTAAAAACATTGTTTAAAAGTTATTGAAGTCATTTCAGGTAATTTTGTAAAGCACAAACATATTGTAGTACATTGTATACATTCTAGATCTCTGTATTTGCGTAAAATATGCTGTAAGTATGATAAAATAATTACAACCACTTTATGGTGGAATGGGGATAGGTCAGTAATAAAAATATATCAGTATCTTTGCTAATCACCCCACTAATCCTATTGTGACCTAACTTAACCTAACTTACAATTTATCCCGCTAGCTGCCCAACTATTTGCCACTGTATGGAAATAGGGATGTTGATGGATTGGTAAGTTTTTAATACGCTGTTTACTATTCTTGTCACTGAATTCAATAATTCTTGTTCTTGTACTGAATTCAAGATTTTACAGGAAATGTAGCTCTGTCCCATCCAAAATCGTGTTTTAATAACACAAAAAGGCAAAGACAATATTCACTTCAACCAATCAACCCCGAAAATGTGGCACGTGACAAAATGACTGCTCTATACTAAAGTGAAGGTTGATGTTAGACGGAAAAATCATAGCAAAGACAGCAATATCCAATTATATAAATAGCAAAAGTAGCAGTGTCCACTATTTGGTAGCAAACACAGCAATATCCATATATAAAATTTAAATATTTATTTATCACATATATAAAAGGAAAGTGGCAATTGTTTTTAAAAACTTGTTTTCTAATAAGATATATGTTTTTATATTGTCGGGCAAGTCCCTTGATTTTATTCTCTATTCTAGATTTTCCACGGGGAAATTTGAACTCGAAATTCTCTAGATATGGCAACTTACCACTTATCAATTTCTTCAGGTGAACCGCCGCGGTGTCGATCTTCAGTCCGCTATACTGCCTGCTGGCTACACACACTTACAAAGTCGCCCAAAATTGCATGCAACAAATTCATATACATATATCCTTAACTTTTGAGTTTGCCACGAAAAATGAACCATCCGTTCCAGGGAAAGCAAAGCTTCATAGCAACTTTGACGTACACAGAGAACTCAGCGTCCATAGATAATACAGAGCGACCAAGACCGGAGACTATAAGGATACTTGCCCAAACACATTGATTCCAGAGAAATTCCTTGAGTAGTGACAGGTTTTTTTATATCCATCTCAAAAGCATCTCAGTGCGATATTGCTGCCTATGCTTTTGTACCCCTCAACTATGGATTATTTTAGTCTATTGCATAAAATGTGCATTATCTGGGCTTCTTGTACTATCATCTGTTAATGATAAGACGCCTCAGAAATTTATTGAGTCTAGTTGATGCTGCACAAGACCAAAAAACTCCTGGCCTAAAATGAAGGAGATGAAAACTGACAATTTTGAGAAAAATATATGCCATATTAGAATACTTCTTCTATTCTTCTTAAACGATATAAAATTAGTAATGAGCATTGCTTGAACTTTCCAGGTGTTCGATATTGGAAAAGGCACACAGACTCCCATAACCGGACTAGAATTCCACAGATTAAACAATTCCAACAAATATGTGATATTTGTCACCACACCCAAACGCTTGTACCAGTTCATGGGATATTCTAATTCTGAAGATAAACCTCTACTGCAGCCAATATTCAATACGTACCTCAATGTCCCTGAAACCGGATTCCAAGAAATTCCTTCATCGTTAAACTACTCAAGATTACAATTTTACCACGACAGAGCTAGCAAGACGCCGACTATCTTCGCTTGGCTCACCGAACCGGGGATATTTCATGGCCAGGTAAAATTTTTATTGTTCAATATGATTTCAAATATATGGCAGTCGAAAATCATATTTGGTCATGTCTCTGCAAGGTTAAAAAGTCGTGGTCTTAGACGACTTGCCAATTATAACAATTTAGTAGCAGACACTAGTAATACATTTGAGATAGTCATTTTTTTGTGGGCATTTTAGGTTATTTATAAATTAATGTAATTATTTAATTCGAAATTAATTAAGACTAATTGTGAATAAAACTAGTATGTATTAAGCCCTCATAAATACATATCGATATTCAAAATGTATCGAGACATCTTTTTAATGTTTTCAGCTGGATTCGCTCTCACAAGAGAACAGCAATTCATCCGTCACCCACGGTGAACTTCTCATCTATCCCCCCTTCTCCAAAGAACCAACTTCAAAAAAAAAAGTTAACGCACCGCTGTCATTTGTTCTGACAGAATTCCACGCAATCATACTATACGATGACCATGTCAAAGCCGTGTGCCTGCTGAATCAAGAACTGGTCTACGAAGACTATTATTCGGAGGCTTATGGAAAACTCCTCAACATTGTTAAGGATCCGGTGAAGAGAACCATCTGGGCCATAACCAACAAAGCCGTCTTCAGATACAAAGTTTTTAGAGAGGAGAGAAACGTCTGGCAAATTTACGCTGACAAGAATGAATTTGAATTAGCAAAAAAATATTGCGATCATAATCCCCTCTACGTGGACCAGATCAACGTGAAACACGCAGAGTTGCTCTTTGGCAAGGGAGACTACCTAAAAAGTGCCGAGATATACGCCAACACCCAGTCTAGCTTCGAGGCCATTTGCTTAAAGTTTCTGCAGGCAGAACAGATCGAAGCCTTGATGCTCTTCTTAAAGAAAAAATTGGATACTTTGAAGAGCCAAGATAAAATTCAAACTACAATGTCAGTTATATGGATCATAGAGCTCTATCTTTCTCAACTTAGCCATTTGAATATGAACAATAGCAAGCTGGAATGGTCAAAGTGCGCCAGTTTGCAGAGAGAGTTTGAAGAGTTTCTTTCCACGCCGAAAGTCATAGAATGCATCAAGAGAAACAAATCTGTGATATATGATTTGATGGCCTCTCACGGTGACAAAGAGAATCTCATCAAACTTACCGTGCTCAACAATGATTTTGAAAATGTTATTCGGCAAAATATTTACATGAAATCTTATGTTGAAGCCTTAAATGTGCTTAAAACTAAAGGCAAAAGAGAGCTCTTCTACCAATTCACTCCGATACTGATGCAAGAAATACCGAGACAGACTGTGACGGCCCTTATTGAGCAAGGGAAGAACCTGAGTCCGGCCAAACTCCTGCCTGCTCTGATATCATGCGACGCGGACGCTCCTCATGTCAAGGAAATGATTCGGTATTTAGAGTTCTGCATTCAAAAGATAGGATGTACCGAACAGGCGATACATAACTACTTGCTGTCTCTGTACACGGGATATGATCAAGCTGCCCTCATGAGCTACCTGGCTTCCCAAGGACAGACGGGTTCAATGGTCAATTATGATATTCATTACGCCTTGAGGTAGAGATATGTATTATCATTTGAGTAAACTTTTAACATCAATTTCAAAGGATTTAATAACATTCAATACAATATGTTACCTTTTCAGACTCTGTCGTGAGAAGAAGTTGACCGAAGCCTGTGTCCAGCTGTCCTCGCTTCTCGGGTTGTGGGAATCTGCTGTTGAACTGGCCTTGACGGTCAATTTGGAGCTCGCTAAACAAATTGCCGATATGCCTGAGGACACAGAACTAAGAAAAAAACTCTGGCTCAAAATTGGTAAGGAATCAAGACAGTATTTAATATCATATCATCTCGTTATTAAACTCCTGAAATATGCACACGAATTTCATCAACTGACTCTCGCCATTTTCAAACAGACAGTTAACTAAAATTCTGCAGATTATTGGAAGAGTTTAGTTTAGGAAGTAAAGGAAACAGTCAAGTAATGTGGACTTATTGTTATATTGCTAATGATGAAATAGGTGGTTTTTAGAGTTTTATGAATTTGACTAGTTTCAAAATAATTTTATTGTATAAAGCAGAATCTCGTTAATACAAAATTTAAGGGACCCAAAAAAACATTTTGAGTTATGTGGAACCTCGTTAATTTGAAATTCAATTTCAAATTAATTTGAAATTCAATGCAATTGCGAAATTCGCCAAAAATTGTAAAAATATGAAGAAAAAAAAACATTAATATTGTAAAAAATTGACGTAGTTTTGGACATAATCCAAGAAATCATTTAGAAAATGCAATATTTATTATGTCCATGTAAAGATGACGACATTTCTATTGCTAAAGTACATATTGACATATGTATTTGCTACTCTCACTTGCGAAAATAATCCAGTTATTTTTTCCATTTTGTCATTTTAGTAGGGTGGCCATGAATTATTAATTATGAATTATGAATGAAGGAGTTAATCGAAATGAACATTTTGGGACTTGTGTATTTTAAAGATTTTGAATTATTGACGAATTTCGAATTAATGGGATTTTACTGTGTCTTGTTATACCAGGTGTCACATAGCTATATGTCTATTTATTTTAATCCACTTTAGCTTTTTCTTTCACAGACATCTTAAAGAACATGCGTTAACATATTTTAACCGAAAACACTGCATGAACATTTTAAATATACATCTTTTTATCACAAGATTTTAATCATATTATTGGCGTGTATTGGAGTGAACGAAAATTCAATATAAATTACTTCAAAAATTGTCCTACCCTTTACAAAATTCATAAGTTTAAAAATAAGTTTTTAAAACTTTTGAAGTCACTTATCTCGCTAACTGTTGATATTTGCCAGAACTGCATTTAACTAGACATTGTTTTTAGCTCAATTTGTGATCAGCGGGAAAGAAGAAATCCAACAAGCCATGGAGTTCTTGCAGCAGTGTGATCTCATCAAGATAGAGGACATCCTCCCCTTCTTTTCAGACTTCGTTACCATAGATCATTTCAGAGAACCCATTTGCGATTCACTTAAGGTACCTGATTCGGAATATTACATATTTATTTATGCTCAGTATCATTTGAATCGCTATCTTTAATGCGTGATTTATTTTTAGGAATACAACCAACAAATTCAAGATCTGAGAGATGAAATGGAAGATGCTACCAAATCAGCAAATCTAGTGAGTTTTTTTATGACTGTGCATTTTTGACGTGTTAGTCTTTATATTCAAGTTTTTCCAGAACTGATGAAAAGAATACATATTAAGCCGCCTCTACACTACTAGCGAAGTCGGCCGAAGCGAAGCGAATACGATAGTGTGGAGGGGTACTTCGTGCTACTGCACCTCGCCTCGGGCGACTTCCGAAAGTTGTCGGTATTTGGGCCGAGTCAAAGGAATCCGAAGTGACCCGAAGTTCGTGCGGAGTACTATTCTATGGGCAGCTGAGTTCCTCGCAGTGTAGACACTTACTTCGGGTTACCTCGGACTTGGGCAGACTTTCCTAGTAGTGTAGAGGCAGCTTTAGAGCGAGTTCAAGATAATTTGTGTGTTGTCTAAATGTACAAAGTGAATGTTTTGCTTATTTTTGGTATAAAATGATTTGTGTCTTGTCTAAACGTACAAAGTAAAAATTTAGACTTGCAGATGCAAAGATATGTAAATAATTTTGTCCACTTTACACGAAATGTGTCCATATTACAATAGACTTATTCTCATTTTTTTCCGTGTACACCATAGGCGGAGGTATTATTTTTTCCGTAATTCATCATCAAGAACCCTCCTATCCAATGCTGGATAGAGGCCTATGTGAGTGCTGACTCTTATTCCCTGTCATACACTTTCGCAGAATTTCATGATTTCATCAATCCAGCAGGTTCTTGATTCTATTCATGAAGTGCTGCATTCGTCGAGCGATTATTAATATTACCCATCAAATTAAAATCTTACTATTTTGGTTATGAGTACGATCACTAATACGTATAATTAAAACTCATTATTTTGAAATTTACAGATTATTATAGTTATGCCAGCATAATAGCGAGCCTGGACATTTGCCTGAACATCTTTGTGTATTACTTTAATCCAAATGTCCAGGTCCGAGGGGAGATCCAGACCTTCAGGAACCGCTGCACAGTCATCAACGTAGCGGAGATCTGTGTCCTGTGTGACATCACACTCCTGCTGCGGCCTTTTTACCTCTTCCCCTGCGGACACAAGTTCCACAGTGACTGTCTGCTTGCCGAACTTCAGCCGCTGCTAGGTATTGTCATTTATTTGCAAGTTACTCAATATTTTATTATTATCGCAACTACAAGGTATCATTTGGTCAAAATTAACTTTTTTGTTTCAAAACTTTCTAGGAAATAATGAGAATACAAGTTAATGTATATTTTAGAAGCTCTTGCAATATTTTTTAGGACAGTTGTTGATTTGAATACAAATAAAATTTATTCAAATGAGTTAGTAATGGTATTTAAATAGTTTACACAATAACCGTAATTTGAAATTTGTATTTGATTGTATGGATATTGGTAATTGATTTTTCGCAATTTGACAGATACCCATTGGTACTAAACAGCGTTTAAATATCAGTTATCAATCATGGATATATTCAAATTCAAATCTCAAATAACTGGTTAAAATAATGTTTAACCGTCACTAAAATGAATTATATTATAAGGTATAACATGGCCCAAACAGTTTATTTATTTCTCTTAATTATATAGCAACATTTTGTAAGTTTCGCACAGTGGATGATGGATTTAATTTTTTTTTGTTCTAATCGGCTGTCTACTCTCCCTTCCTAATTTAAATTAATTTAATAATAATTTATAATAAATAATAATATATAATAAATAATAATAATTTAATAAAAATAAAATTAAATAAAAAAATTAAATAACCTATATACAAAAAAATAAAGGTTTTGAACGAATCGTCATGATTTAAATATCGCAATAAATTAATCTGGTATTACGAAGAAAGAAAAAAGCTGAATTTACTAAATTTCAAGCGGAGATTGTAATAGTAAATACATCAGCCAAACTTATAGAAACCTTAGCATTAGACAAATAGAGCATCGTCGTTGTCTAACTAGTAATAACTTTTCTGAATTCGCAAACCGCATCATTGATAATAATCATTATTTTCATTCTTGTACCTTTAAACTTATCCATCCTGTCATGCGTAATGGTAATAAAATGAATAAGTTTGAAAGTTCAGGAACTTAAAGAAATTTGAATTCTGCTATTAATTTTCCTAACAATATTACTTTCATTAATTCTTCTCTTCTTTCATCACATGTTGTACTCAACCGGTCTGGTGCCAGAGCACAGATCTGCGCTTCCTAGACAAGTATGCGAATTCGGCCTATTTTACCTGTGTTTATGGATTTTTAAAGCTTATTATTGGTTGTATCTCAAGTTTTTGAATGAATGAACAAGTTCTGTTTGTCAAGTAACCTCATTTGCCGCGCAAACCATACAAAAAATCTTTCCAAATGTCGTCTTCAAACTGCTCATTGTGTTATCTATCTGTTAAAAAAGTGTTTTTTTTTTAAATAAAAAATTCTTTGATATATTCAGAACGAAAATATTGAAATACAATATCTTTAGTGTTATTGCTTCCATGGTTTTATTCGATAAACATGTGCGTACATTTCTGACAGTAAATTTCACTACTTATTTTCATAATTAATGAATAAGTAATTATTGTACAAGTTATTATTGAAATATAAGTAATTATTGAAGTCTGTATATTGAGAAACCAGAAACTGCAACTTCTTAGCGATTATTGTTGATTTTTATATGAATATAATGATCACAAGAAAGTGTCTAAAAAACAGCTAACGTACGCGAAATTGCGCGGCAGACAGGGTACATTCCGCGTTACGTACGGCCGACATCCGACCGGTTAATCAATTAATTATGTATTTGTCACTCTGGGCTCTACAACCACTGGTGGGTCTTGGCCTCCTCAAGAGTTTTCCTCCACTCATCTCGGTTTAGTGCCAGCTCTCTCCAGTTCAGAAGCTCCAAGGCAGATATGTCTTTGAGGACCTATACATCGCCCTATATATGTATTTGTATTCCCACCTAATCAATGTAAAAAATTCTATATTTGAAAGTATTCAGTTTAATACTTCACCTGTCTAAGAGAAATTCTGTTACTCTTGAAACTGAAGAAAAAAAATATAAAATTATTATTAAACTCACGTAGAGTTAACACAGTTTATGTTTTTCACCCAATTTATTGACCATCGTGAATAATCACTACAATGTTAACTCCAAATCCATAAATAATATAAAATATGGTTTTATTTATATCTGCAGGTCCGGCGAAGAAGAACAAGCTGGCAGACTTGCAGCGACAGCTCCATTCCCAGTTCTCCCCCATCACCAGCAAGGAGCATATCCGTGGCGAGATCGACAGCATCCTGGCTTCGGAGTGCCTGTACTGCGGGGAGCACATGATCCAGGCCATCGACACGCCCTTCATACCGGATGCCGATTGGGACCGCGTCATGAAGGAATGGGAATAAAACAAATTAATCGTTCCTCGCAATAATTTGTTTTTATAAGGTTAAGTCTCGGTGTGTAACCATTTAGTCTGTACATATAATGAAAATAAAAATTGTGTGCGGATATCATTTATAATCCAGTCTAGTCCACACATTCCGTTTATATATTTACTTTATAATGTCAAAATTAAACACCCGAGACCTTGTATCCGTGATATTTAGTTTAAAAGATCTATTTAGTCAATTATTATTACTCACCCACAACTAAATACAGTAAAACCCCATCAATTCGAACTACGATAATTCGAAATTTGCTGTAATTCAAAATTTTTCAAACTCGCAAGTCCCAAAATGTTAATTTCATAGTATATTAACTCTGATTATTCGAAAACCCTAGTAATTCAAAATAAAATTTTAGCCTCTTGCGCCGTACTCGATACATTTTACACAATTCACAGATATAACAGTTCTCACAATTAAATTTTTTTTGAAAATCGACAAGATCCAAAAAAATATTTTGATTTTTTGTGAGAACAACAAATATGTCAATATCTGATACTTTACAATTAAATACAATTTGCTTCTCGAGTCAGTTCATTTGATCTAATTTACTACTAGTACTGTTTAAGATTTAAGAAAATTTGATTATTTTTATTTTTAACACCAATAATAATAATGTTTGTATTTTTACTTTATAAGACCTGCTCTTAACATATTTCTCTTCTGCCTCCGCCTTCGATTCTGGTTCCGAGAAACCAAATCTAAAAACTCCGATTCCGAATTCGGTTCCGATAAAGCAACCTCCGTAACATCCCTGCTCTCCGCTTACTTCTGAATAATCTATTCTAATGTAATACGATTCATCATAATTCAATTTTTCAATCACTTTGATAATTGCAGTTGGATCCATCCATTTAATGTCTAGAGTATACATTTTACGATGAACAATGTAATTGGATGGTAAACATTGTAAGAAATAACCATTTAACCCCCCCTGGGCCGCCGACGCACATATCCGACAGGCACAAAATAAATTATTTATCGACGGCCGCGTATCGAATTTGAAAAACGTAATTTTATCCCAATAGAGAAATCCTGTTGTGACCTGTCGTTCCATTTTCAACTCAAAAACATCACCGATTATATTTTAAATCAACAATCAAAACGGAAGTTTTTCTGCCGTCAAAATCGTATAGAGAAGTTGTAGATGTCGCCCCGATCGCGTGTTGTGCAATCGAAATTCAAATATTCCATCGTCAAGGTCACGCGCAATGTGCGCGGGAAATACGATTTATTTTTTTCGATTTTCGATTTATTTGTACACGTATATACAAATATATACGATATGTTTTGCGATATTTGTCAGTTTTTGTTGGTTTATGATTCAATTGAATACTAATAGTGATTTATTAACAAAAATACACGCAATTTTGTTGCGTTTATTTGAAATATGTGTGTGTGTGAAAGTGTATCATATTTATGTGTTATGAGTGCGATGTCCCGTCGTGTGCCGTGCCGTGCAACAAAATATATCACACAGAAGAAGATTATTATTATTAATAGTAGTGTTGTCTCTAATAAACAAATAAAAAAATTATTATTATTTTTCAGAAAATGTTGCGCTGGCAACATTATGGAAATTCAAAAAAAGATTATTTTTTTTACTTAAATGATAAAAAAATCATTGCGTTTCGACACTTACGATAAAATAATATGAATGTGTGTGTTTTTTTTTTAATTTACGCATGTTTTCATGGTTTTTTCGTAAAAAGAAAAATCACAAAAAATTCCGAAAATTTACGGCCCACAACAAGTTAAAGTAATGATTGTCAAACCGCTATTTTAACTGATTTCACGTTATTTTAAATTTGTATCTGATTGTATCGATGGTTGGTAACTGAGATATAACTGGTTTTGTTATATCTGAGATATAAAAAAACTGTTTGTCAAGATACATACTTTTTATTGTGTGAAACACACTTTTAGCTTGCCGCGAGTAAAAAAGCTGAAATTAAATGTTCTGGCTAGCTATGTTATTTTGAGTTGGCAGTTTGTCTAGCAGAGGTTCTTGCCTGGTAATGTCTTCTTCGCCATCTTCAAGGTTCTTGACCTGCCCCAGAATACTACCAAGCTATTTTCAAACCGAAACATTTAAGCTTGGTTTCAAAATGTATTTTTTTTAAATAAAATAAAACTATGAACATTTTGAAACAATGGGGCCATAAAAAAATTGTAAATAAAATTGATTGTGGAAAATAATGACATGAAAGTGAAATAATAATGCTTAGTGAATTTAAATATCTAAATAAAATACAATTAGTACTCTCGTGGATATTGCCATATGTACTCTAGGAAGAAATTAAAATTTTTAATGAAAATGATTGCATTGTACTTTCTATAGAAAGATACCAGACATGTATTATTTATAATTCATTTTTTTTGGTTCTTTGTGAATAGTATTGAATTCACAAAGTTCTTTATCTACTTGTGGTTTTTCAAAAGTAACTTTGGCACTTAATAAAATATGTATGTAGTTACTGTAGTAATGTGTAAAATCTTAGTTTGGTCACTTTATCATCACATTTTTCTGAGATTACAGAGTAAAAAATTTAGTTGTCTTACTGGATTTAAAATTAAAATTTTAATTGATTAGAAAATTAAAAAGCAAGTAATAATAAAAATTCTAATAAAAGTGAAACAAAACAAACATATTTACATATATAGTGCATTATATATTTGTATTGCTCACATAATAATTTTAGTATGTACGTAACTCATTTTTATATGTATATAAAGGAAATGTAATATTTGTTTATAATGTAATATAAGTTTGTTTATATGTATATCCAATAAACAAGATGCAGCTTTTTCGTTTTTTTTTGTCTTTTAGATGATTAGAAATGTCATCAAGGATGTGACAGCGCAGGGTACCCTCCCAGGATCACACTTTAGAGTAGTGATGGTATTTGGTGGCACACTAAGGGTACGAACATGCCAAAGATGCCTCACTGCGATACCTCGCGGTCGCGGTTTCAGCTCGCTATCTCGATGTCGATACTCGCTGTTTACATGGATGGCGGTGCGAACATGTCGGTTCAGTCGCACCTCAATGTCGATACTCGCTATCCCACAAAGCAGGAATATTAAAAATCAAATCAATTAGCACCTCCTTATCCATAATTCAATTCACAGTATTTATCAAGTAAAAACAGTTTAAAAGATAACTATAGCGATCGTGACATGAGCAATACGGGATTAATGACAGATGACAGATCCATTTGTTTTTACATCGCGGTCGACAGCGAGCAGCGATGTGATCTGGATCGTGATTGGACAGATTCGCTAGGCTGAGGCGAATATGACCAATCACGAGCCAGAACACATCGCTGCTCGCGGTCGACCGCGATGTGAAAACAAAATATTTTGTTATCACGAAAGCATCGAGCTAAACCTCCATGTAGGCCGCGATGTATCGCAGTGAGGTATCTTTCGGCATGTGCGTGCGTATCTACTAGCGTGTATTTGTTTTACATGGAGGTGACATCGAGATAGCGAGCTAAACCGCGACCGCGAGGTATCGCAGTGAAGCATCTTTGGCATGTTCGTACCCTAACCGTTATTTGAGATTTGTATCTGATTGTGTCGATGATTGCCAACTCATCTTTTGCAATTTGACAGGCAACCATCGGTACTAGACAACAATTATATCATAGTTATTAATCATCAATATAATCACATAAAAATCCCAAATAACTGTACCGAAAATAACCGGTTAAAATAACGATTTAACTATTGCCTGCCCAACATAACTTGGCGTGCGGCAAAATTGGAACTAAAACCCGCCCCGCCCGCACCCAGCAGTAACCCCTCGCCCTGTCATTCAGTACAATTTTGTGTTTGCTCGGGAGCTGTGACATCTTGATTAGCAATATACACTGAATTATTATGTCCAAAACAGTCTAGAGTGGTACAGGAACAATTGCCAACGAAGTATTAAAGTTCTGCGAAGCTGAAAAAGCAAATAATGAACCGATATTACCGTCTGACAGTTTGACAGATAGAGCGGCCGCCGCGGAGCGCGCTGTTACCCGACTAAATTTAAATTGAGTGCTCTGACACTGGTCACCGGACATTCAGTATATTAACTCAATGTAATAAATTTACAACCTGGCAACTTCTGTTTTGCGACAGGGGCGTCCTCCCTCGCACGCCAAGTTATATGGTGGCACTCTTTCACTACTTTAGAGAATCCCACAAAGCAATTTTTGTCGCCAATATGCCATTAAAATGAAGCTCAATTAATTCCTCATGAATCATGGAAGCCCGCTAAGGGTACCAGGTGTGAATATGTTAAAGATGCATCATGTAGTTGGCACACTAAATAGTTCAGCTGGCGCACCCTATTAATATTAGTGCATTAGAGCACCATCTAGCGGATGGCGCTCAAATGATTTATGGAGTCGTAGGAGGGCGGCATCTGGCACTCTGGAACATTATTCAATATATAAAAAAAATAATAAAGGCTTGAAAACGGAAACATCTCTTTTATTTTCTTACCTTTTTGTGACTAGTTTTGCGACTGTGACCAAAGAGAACTATCCCCTTCATATCTGTTGAAGTAACGAAATGTGTATTTGTTTTGTGTTATAGTTTGATAAGGAGAAGTACAACACTTCACTTCAGATCCGAGGATCATTGTGATAAAGGAAAATCATCTCCATTGTAGCGGCTCAGACCAGATCCGTTCAGGGATCAAATTCAGAGCCCAAGGCCTCCGAATTTTATTTATTCTAAATTATTTATTACATAGAAAAGGTAAAGGTAGTTGCTTAACTGGACTAGTCTGTTCTAAAGCAACTACCTGTACTATTTTTGAAATTTAGTTAATAATAAATATATACATAATAAGTGTGTAGTACTTATAAAGTGCACTTAATTACAAACTCACTTCAGATAGAGATAAAATAAAATCATATTATAATTCACAGAGAAATTTATAATTATAATTCACAGAAAATCATATTTAGAGAAGGTATTTGAATTATAATAGTCACAAAAACGTTTCACAACGGAATCTAAGCTTTCGCATTTGAGACATTGCTTTCGTTTTGAAGTCTACCTACATTTAGTAATCTTTCACTTTTAACCCTTTAATGTCAGAAGGCAATATATTGTAGATTCTTGGAGCACAGAACATGAAAAAGCGTTGGCCAAATTTTGCCTTCATTTTCGTCACTAAAACATTTCCCGATGTTGTGCTTCTAATATTTCTAGATTCAGATAGTATATATGATGAAGGTTTTTTTTTTTTAAATAATTTCAGTATCGAACTGGTATATAGCTGTCTTATATCAAGCACAAGGTCTTCAGAATTATATCCAAATGGTTTCTTATTTATTACCCATATAACCCATTTCTGATACCTCGAAACACCCCTCTCAATGCTGCCATTAAAAATTAAGTACATAATCTTAGTAATAAGATGACAAACTTCAGTATCCAATTTTCTTTAATGTCGTAAGGTTCAAATTGACAAATAATAAATCATAATAATTAACATCAATTTAAATTAAATAAATAAATTGTTTAGACAGTCGCCTAAAACTCTCTACCATCGTAGAGACAAATCAATTTAAAAGAGAAGTGAAAAATTTCTAATAATTAAATACTAACAATGACGCCTCTTTTATGGCTCTAAATCATGGCCGGTACTGTGAATTCAAATACAATTAATGTCGGCTAAATCTCCAAAACTTTCTTACATCTAGGACATTCATTAAATTAAGATGGACAGAGATTAACTTCCTGTATAATGTGCAAGTATCATAAAGAGACCGCGCAGCGTGACTCTAATATCTTCTAACAAATCAAATAATTTGTAAGTGTGCGAGAATATTATGCAGTGAATTGTGTATCCTAAATATTATACACTCGTGTTAAACTATGTTGCGACAGCTCCCGTAACATTTGCGTTGCAACAAATGTACAGTCGTTATTACAGAATGGAATAAATAATCCTAGCACCTTTCCTATTATGCAACAAAATTATGGTCAATTCCTTAATCTTGAAAACTGACAATAAAGCAAATACCATCCTCTGTCTCTTTCTTAACGTTGATTTACAAATTTACATACAACACCGAGTCCCGGAAGCAGCCGGGCACCGCGGAGTCTGTACGGGCGGACAGCAGTCCTAAGGCAACCATCGAATTATTCACATCCTTAGAAATATGAACCTCTTTAGGCAATACACTTCACGTTAACTTAAAGTATAATAAGTATTGCTCCAATCAAAAATGATAATCGCATTTTTACAAAAAAGAAAACATACATCAAACTCTGTACAAACATAATACTTAAAGCTAACGAACTGAAGAACTAGTGGCTGGGGGCCTCCACCTCCATGGCCAGCGTGGAGGGGGCCTGCTCGGGGGCGCTCTGCTCGGAGGGGGCCTGCTCCGGAGGGGCATCACTCGGCGCACTTGTCGTTTCAGTCTGTCCTTCATTCTTATCCACTTCCATTCTCTGCACGCTGGGAGACTTCTCTTTACTCTTGTCCCGCGGTGTCTCTTCCTTCGTGTCCACCGGTGCTACCTCCCTGCTGGCCTGGGACTCGCCATTTGTGAGTCCAGCCGAGGGTTCCTGTTCCATTTTAACTCCTTCGGCATCTGCATTTTCTTTGGCAGCAGCACGCTCCGCGTTGCTCTCGGCCTTGGCTTCTAAAACATTGATACATTTCTGTATGCACTTAATGGCCTCCTTCCGAGCCAATCGGATATTCTCCTTACCCTCCGTCTCTATGTCGTCTAGCTTTATCAAATTCCTTGTCAGCATTTCATCCAAGTACATATATTCTTTTTCTTTCTTGGATTTCCCTGTGTAGTTCTCCACTTGGGTCATCAAGTCCAGCACATCTTTCTGAATGAGTTGAATTTTAAGAATGGGGTCATTGTTGAAGGTTTGCTGAGGAGGGGGTCGCGGCGGCTCGGGAGGGGCTTGGGGCTGATCCGGCACATGCCGTTGGTGGTCGGGCTCCGGTGCAGGCTGGTGCGCCTGGGGAGGTGGGGCGGTTTGCTTGAATGTCTGCTGCTGCTGCTGCGGCTGTTCTCTAGGCTGGGTAAAAGCCTTGTTAGGAGTGAATGCACCTACGTTTCTGCCACCGAAGCCTTTGAAGGGTGATCCAAAGGCGCGATTGAAGTGCGGAGTAGGATGGAACGGTTGGGGAATTTCGTGGTTTTGATAAAATTCTTCTTTTGGAGGGGTGGTTCTCGTCTCCGCGAAATTAGCCGAAGTATCTTTCTTCATATTGATAACTGGCTCATCCCTCCCCTCCACAAAGATGGGTATGTGCCTAACATTGGGCTGCTTGGCGTTACCTGCACTTTCACTCGGCTGCGGTGGCTGGGCGGGAAAGTTCCCCGCGGCCGCTGCGGACCGAGGGGCAAAACGGCTCTCCGGTGGCGCAGACATGGATCTCTGATTACGGGCGGACTCTGCGTCTGACTGTCCCGACTCTGCGGCGGTCTTCTGACCGAGATCTACTGTATTTCGGAGACCGTACTGAGGTAAATTAACGTTCTTCTCCTTCTCGACTGGAATTTCTGGCAGAACAGTCTGTGTGGCCTTGTCTGTAGATGTCTGAGTCTGGAACTTGGGTCGCTCGGTGGGGGCACTGGCAGGTTCAGCCTGAGAGGGCGGGGGAGGAGAACGGGGGACCTCGAACTCCTCTTCCGGTTCAAAATGCCGATTCCACCGAGTAGGGATATGTTCTCTAAACTCTGGGGGAAGATCGTCAAAGAAAAAGTCTCTAAATGGTCTCTCTCTACTTCTAGACTCTCGGGCGAACTCTGAAAAAGAGAAAAACCTTGAATTAGTATAAAGAATAACTGCGAAATAAGGTAAACAGTGCGGTACATAGGACATTTTTCTCCCTCATTACATTTGGTGAGACTAATCGAGAATAAATGTTAAATGAAATGCTATTTCATGTGTAGAAAAATGATCATGGCCTGCGAGTGCTGAGTGACAACTAGTCACAAAATAATACAATGCGCCCTTCGTCATGCCAGATGGGAGATCAATAGTCGTATTGTTGTAAACATGTGCATCGGTTAAAGTGATTAATGATGACTGTCCTATCTGCACATTCTTGGCTAATGTAAGGTGATGCCACATTAGCAGTTTCTTGTGCCCGTAGACCGAGAAATTCGTCACACTTCATAGTTTCATTTCCAATTATTACTAGAAACAATCGTATTAATTGTATTGGACTAATAAGAACTAATTGAGGTGTGAAGCAGGGTTGGATAGCCTGTGAGATTTGTGTCAACGAATGGTGTGATGCTGAATAGAGTGAACGGTAACCAGAATCATACGATCATCGATTATGTACTCACGCTGTTATTTCGAATTGTGTGAATATGTTATACCGAATTGAATGTGTAAATCGGAGTAATGGGATTTACGACACCGTTTGCTAGAGAACTGCACCACTCCAATATAAATTCCACATTGGAGCATGTTGGCATGCTGACAAATCGGTAATACTCCTCCTACCAGAATTGTTTATCCTAGTACAAGAAGATAGCAAGAATATTGAAGACACATGTAGTTTATTAATCTTTGCATTTCCACATATTTATTGTCGTCCCGTAGACAAATGTATCAAATAGATGGGCACGATACGTAGCTATGTTATCTCTATGCAGTGCAGCTCATGAATTTTTCATGAACATTTCCGTGCATTAATAGAGTCAACTACGCATCACTCTGACAAACTGGATAAAAAAAGTTAATGCATTAAATTAAAGGAAATATTTTTATATGTATGTTCTGAGAACACAATTACTGCATTTTCTCCACAGAGGTATAATTATTAATTGCAATGAATTATAGAAGTCCAGAGACGAAGTGTATGGTGTCTTTATAGGGCTCATGACCTGTTTGAGCTGGCTTAAGTGACAACTTTACAAAATGCAACGTTCACCAATTCCACCGTAAGAATATCCACACGCTATCAATGTTCTGAAAACTGTACATATCTTCTAAATCAGTTTCATTCATATATTCGAATGGACTATGCTAGAGACATTTTAAGTCCTTATGACATAGGATACATAGATATCGCAGCTGGTAATACCTCCATATTTTTTTAAAGGGGAATATATAGCAATATTATTTTTAACGTATACAGGATGTAAAAGAGCTAGTCCACAATACTTTACAGGTGGATTCCTGCCTTGATTAAGAGTCGAAAATATTCAAGCAACCATGACCTAATAAATAAAGTAATAATGATATATAAAATAATAATAGAATAAAATCATTTTATTTAAGTTGTATATAAATTACTGTAATGATAGTCCAACTTTGTGCAAAAAATAAGTTAAGAATATTGAAAAAAAATGTAAACTTCGATATTACATATCTCCATAGCTATTGATATTAGGTCATGGTTGCTTGAACATTTTAGACCAGTAGCCGATTCTTAACAAGTACAGGGTTTGCGTTAATTACGTGACATGTTGTAAATTATTTCTACTGTGCATTACTTATCAACTTTGTAGAAATTATAAAGTAAAAGGCTTTAGAGCCGTATACATGTAAAAAAAAAAAAAAAAACTGCCATCGTGCCAGTCATGGCACGCAGGCACACGGTGCAAGATATTGTGGTGGTTCAGTACCTGCGGCCGGCCTGTCGTGCGAGCCCCTCCGCTTCCGCGCCGCTCCCCACGCGGCGGGCACGCGCCCCGCAAGCTCGGCCAGCTGCGGGTGCCGCGCGGCCAGCTGCTCCCACGCGCCCGGCTCCGGCTCGTCTTCCGGCTCGGGGGAGCCGCGGAACCCGCCCTACAACACAAGACACCGTCGGTCAGTTCCGCCGTCAATTGGCGCCCAACGTGGGGCCGACTTTCATACAAATTCAATATTTTTCAATAAAAACTGGACGGAGCAATTCTGTTACATTACATAATAAGCTAGGTCGGCTAGTCCTCCGGCTCGGGGGAGCCGCGAAACCCGCCCTACAACACAACACACCGCCGGTCAGTTCCGTCGTCAATGGGCGCCCAACGTGGGGCAGACTTTCATACAAAGTCAATATTTTTCAAGAAAAAAGCTCACTGGACGGAGCAATTCTGTTACATTACATAATAAGCTAGGTCTACAATACATGTGTAAAGTCAAAAATGTTGTAAACTGTGTGCCATTATTGAAATAACTGACGTTAAATTACACACCGGTCAGTTCTGCCGTCAATGGGCGCCCAACGTGGGGCCGACTATCGTACAAAGTCAACATTTTTCAAGAAAAACGCTCAATAGACGGAGCAATTCTGTTACATTACATAATAAGATAATAATAAAAACTTATGTATTTTGCTGTATGGATGTGAGACATGGTGCATTGGCGACAGAGAAAAAAAACAATTAGAAGCCTTCGAGATGTGGACCTACAGATATGCCCTAGGAATTTCCTGGAGAGACCACATCACGAATGAAGAGGTTCTCAGCAGGATCGATGAAACCAGGTACATGTGAATACCATCTCGAAAAGGCGTGCAAAATGCATATTATTTTACGCCATGAAAATCTGCTCAAAACTATACTGGAGGGAATGGTAGAGGACAAGATTGCCAGAGGGCGCCCTCGCCGTGAATATCTTGAGCAAGTGTGCTAAGATATGAATTGTGCCTCCTGCACAGAGCTGAAGAGGATCGCCGGAGACCGAGCAGAATGGAGAAGGAGATGTGCTTTGCTGCAAACCAATCCCACGGATCGAAACCCAGGTAGGGCATAATAAGCTAGGTCTACAATACTTTATGGATGGGTGCACCTGTGTCAAAAATGTTGTAAACTGTGTGCCATTATTGAAATAACTGACGTTAAATTAAATATTTGATTAGGGATGTAACCAGAAACAGGAAATTGACATAAGGTCGAGTACGTATTCACTTCTGATATCTTCATAACACTTGACAATTAGATATACCTTTGTGCAATTGGTTTGTTTGAAGACGATCCTTCTATACCTTTTTCAATATTTATGCTAACTTCTACCGTGTAAGAGCGTCAGAAATTATTTCAAGAGCGGAAATTCAAAGTTAATATTTCTCATTGAAAGACTTGGCAGATGCTTGGTGATATGTGGAACGTGATACAGATACCTACGTGGTGCAACATTATAATTTTAAATATGTTTTATTTTATTTTGTAATACACACACAATATGAGTTATTAAATTACTACGATAGTTTCGAGAGGAGCAGTCCCTCTCATCATCAGGTATAGATAATAACTAATTTAAATACAAAATTTATCAATCTAATCTAATCAGGGTTGCGGTGGGGAGGGGTATTTACTACTATCACTTTTTGGGGAAAAAACATCCTCCTCTGACCTACCCGATTAGATTGATGATGAGAACTCATATTTTGTGTATTACAAAGTAAAATAAAACATATTTTAAATTACAATATTTCTCGGTTACGAAATAAACAATAATTTTCGCATATTTCCACTGACTAAGCCGGTTTTTTGATCAGTAATAATAGTAAAAGTTAAGAAAACAGCATAGCTTTTTGTGAAAAATTATGTTTTTATTGGTGGAAAACGCAAAAAAATTCCACACTTCTTCGTAATTTTTGCTATTACTATTAATCAAACAACCGGCCCTTAGTTCGCCCTCCCTCAACCGAGTTGGATAAACCATATATCATCGGTATTTAGATAAAACTATGAATGAAGGCAGGTCAACTATAAATAAGGTAAGTAAAAAAACTTTTAATTTGCTTCACTGAAAATGTTAAATCATCGATCATTTTTTAATTAGCCATTGTTTATATAGTTTTGACGGGTGGATTGCATGTTTGAACACATGAAACCGTGGGACAATGCAACATTTATCATTTTTATAATAAAATATATATTCGCTATCTATAAAATTAGTTTCAAATTGTATTTATAGGTCTAGTTTTCCAAAGTGGTAATATAAACATATTCAGATCGTTAGATAAGATATTGTAGCTTTAAATAGCTCTACGCAATGAAGCGTAAATCCAGCACTATAAACTGTTGGTACATAGAATGTTGGAAATTTATTAATGACGAAAGTTAAATTTGACTCCACTTGAAGGATATTCGGAAAATAAATAAAGCGGTTTGTATCTTGGCCAAACTTTGTACATCGCCGATATTGGCGTGGTACGTACTATCGAGATTAATGAGCAAATGAAATTGAAAAATTATTACGATAATATAAAAGCATGAAGTTTTAAAAACACCACAGATAAAAAAAATCGTAACCGATAGGATCCAGAAAGAAACTGATTTCTAGTAGAAACAGGACAAAAAAATATAGAAAAAACACTAAAGAAATACTACAGTGAATTGTGAAGTTGATACTTGAAAGCATACAAGTTTTAATATTATAGTTTTATATTATATTATAAATTAAGGACATTTAAGTAATTAAATTTACATATTAGGTCCTTACATATGAAATTGGCGTTTAGTATGGGAGGAACATAAAGCCGATTTTTTTTTATTATAATATATTTATTTAATCAAAGTATGTACCATTGCTATCTATGCACTTTTGCCATCTCATAGGTAGTTCATCGAACCCTTTACTAAAAAAACCATTCGGACGGGAATCAATAAAATCTTTGAAGGCGGTTTGGACTGCCCCATCGGAGTTGAATTTTTTCCTTTGCAAGAAGTTATCCAAATTTCGAAAAAAATGGTAATCTGTTGGGGCAAGGTCCGGAGAGTACGGTGGATGTCTTAGACATTCCAATTGAAGCTCCTCTAATTTGGTAGCCGTCTGTTGTGCAGTGTGTGGTCTAGCGTTATCATGAAGCAGCAGTGGCCTAGAGCGATTAACCAGCCTCGGTTGTTTAGCAGCTAGCTTTTCCATCATGGTTTGCAGTTGCTGACAATAGACATCTGCCGTAATCGTCTGGCCAGATTTAAGAAAGCTGTAGTGAACGACACCAGCACTAGTCCACCAAACGCTCACAAGTAACTTTTTTGGAGTCAATTTTCGCTTGGGGCATGGTTTGGCTGGTTCGGCAGGGTTCAGCCATTGCGATGAGCGCTTCCGATTATCGTACAGGATCCACTTTTCATCACAGGTAATGATTCGATTTAAAATCCCTTCATTATTGTGCCGGTTGAGTAATGCAACGCAGCAGTCAACGCGCGTTTGTTGATTTGCTTCACTCAATTCGTGAGGTACCCACCTTTCAAGCTTTTTCACCTTACCAATTTGTTTCAAGTGGATTAAAACAGTTTTATCACTAACACCGCAGCCTGCAGCTAACTCGGATGTGGTTTGCGATGGATCCGCTTCCACAATAGCCTTCAATTCTTCATTATCAACTTTGGTCTCCGGCCGTCCACGGGGCTTGTTCTGCAGGTCGAAATTTCCAGAACGAAAACGTTGGAACCAAAAACGCACTGTGTTTTCTTTTGCGGCACCGTCGCCATACACGTCATTAATCCTTCGAGCCGTTTCTGCAGCACTGGTGCCACGGTGGAACTCGTACTCGTAAATAACGCGATATTTCAAGTTTTTCATTTTGTTAACTGAGTGATGCAAAGAAAAAAACAATTGAGGAAAAAACAAATGAATTATAATTTTCAAAACACAAATACATGAGTAAATAGCTGTATAAATTTGGATTTGGAATTCAAAGAGAAGATATTTGAGATCAAATTTGCCAGTACGGCAAAACGCCAATTTCATATGTAAGGACCTAATATATACTATAATAAAATCCACGCGTTTAAACTTTAAATACAGTTTCGAAAGATGTAAAAATAAAATGGCAACATTAAAAAAAATTCGCATGATTCATGCCACAACTCAAAAAAAACATAATAAATCATTTTAATTTGCTACATTTGGTTCTTTAAGCCAAGTGCGATTTTTATTGATTTATTTATTTATTTTATTGTTTATTTACATTGTTAATACAAGTTACTAATAACTGCCACACTAGGTAAAAAAACTATTCTGTGGCAGTTATTCTCGTATGATATTTATGTAATATTAACAAATGACAATCAAAGAAAGTATAAACGTAAGAATGAAAGTAGATCAATAATAATAATAAAGTAAATCAAAGGAATATCTAAATCTAAAAGAAAAGAAAATATAACACATAAAATTTTAAATAAAATAATATTATTAGGCCACTTTTAATTATTCCCAACTTTTATTCAAGAATGAAACATTTCTCGGAACGCAGCTTCCAGCGCGCGGTGTTGACATCGCGGTGTAATATTATTATAGTTGCACGGCTGACATGTGTCGGACCGGGATGATGTCACTGCACGAGTGTATTTACACTTTTGGTGCCGGGCCGCGACGATATCTCCTTATGTAGTCACCCGAGGATGAGAGTATCCGTCATGGTGCCGCTATGGCGATCCTAATCACTACTCTATTAGGGCTTTTGGATGCCGAACCCCAAAAATATGTTCTTCAGCGCAATTGAGCGTGGAGCTAATTGATAACTAATCATTCGAAGTATGATTTCGGAAAATGTCTTATATAAAATACAACATGCGCAAACGCACTTTCTTTGTCGTGCGCATGGGGGGTGTGGTCTATCATTTTAAATACTGTGTTCTGAATGAAATTTTGTGGCATGTTACGCAAAACCCAGTTTGCACGGTGTTACGAACGCGAAAATTATTAATATTGTAGTGAAAAATTTTTTCAAAGAAATTTCCAAAACATTATATTAATTACTACGAATTTTTATTTAACAACGAATTTTACTATTTTCTAGAAACTTCCAAACAAACATTTTTTCATAATGTTTGAATTTTTGCCTATATATGGGGTTTTCATATATTTTCGTGTTCAGTTCTTCCGAATAAACCGACATTTTATCATCTTACGAGTTTTGATTTTTAATTATTTAAACCGAGAAGATTAATGGAAACTAGTGCGAGAAAATATGCAGTCTTTGTACGTACAAGCAGTAATTCCGATACGCCATCCGAGTAATATGTGGTTTTTGTTTACGTGTTTGATTGAATTTTTATATTGTTGTACTGGCTTAGTGTAAAATAAAAATATGCGTGTTGTTACGATGTAAAAAATGAACACAAAATAAGTTTTGCTAGTAAGTGAGTAAGCTTTTTTAAACAAAAAAATATATATTTATTTGGAATATCATATTGAAGCTACGAATATCATACGGGTTTGCCAGGCAACTTTACCCCCGCTTTCTTCTTACCGGACAACGGTAGGGAACGGTCTTTTGACTGAGGTTGACCTATAGTAAACATTTAATGTTTAATGTTGTTATGCATCAACGAATCTAAGACTTTAACTACCCTGACATAAAGATTTTTTTCCATGTGATCCCATCTCACGTACTTACAGTAATGTCAGAAAAACAACATGTTTATGACGGATTACAGACTTAGACAATCTTTTGCAAAGTGGGAAAATTATAACAAGAATCTAGTGAAAAATAAATACGTAAACATGACTTTGAATGCGTGATATTCGGTGGATTTAAAAAATCTTAACATAGACATCGCAAATCAGTTATCTGTTACATTACCTGTTACGTTACATTACCAAACATTAAAAAGTCTAGAAACCGTAAGATTGAGTATTATTGAATAGTTTTTATGTCATCATATCAGTTTCAATTTTAATTTCTTCGCGATTGTGTATTTAATAAAGTAAAAAATATTTCAACAAGACTTTTGCCAAAACTTATATGTTAACAAATTAATTTTATTTAAAAAAAAACAGCGTATATTTTTCAATTCGTAAAAAACAAAAAACAAACGTCACGTTGATAAAATAAATACTTTCAAATTACAATGCAAAAAACATGGGCGGAGAAAGCTTTCGCTCTCTATGCATACAGAAATGCTTGCGGCGATCCAATAGTAACTCTCCAATATCGAAAACGAGATGATATCATATCAACTTTTCTTAAAATATTCGTTTTTACATTCTCTTCGCTACATCGGCGACGCCGTCAATATAAGAAAAATGTAACCATACGAATTATTAAACTCGACAGCTCACAAAATACGCACTACGCTCGTGGTAAAATGACACAAGCATCTGATGAAAACGTGGAAAAACGAATGTCTCGCTCTCTTACGTTATTTTCCATTTTGGCTTTTCCATTCAACACGAAGTCGGGCACTGTCACCGGCGACTCCATAGTCATATTATATTATCGCTTATCACCCGCACACCTCTGTCGGTCCAGTTGAACAACTTTCTCACAACACCGAGTCACGAAACGTTCCGACAACTTGCCCCTACACGGGGGGACGCCACTTGCGAACGCGCGAAACGGGGAAGAAACACGCCTCTCTGTTTACACTTTCGAATTCGCGGGCCAGAGGATCACAACACGGCGCGGAGCTCGGGCCTCGACTATCTGCCAAGACGCGGCCGCCATTACTTTTATAAATACCGGCGGCCGCGTGGGCCGCGCCGCCTGGAAAACTCTCGATGACGCCGCCGACCACGCGCTCGAAATTCGAACGCCGCGGAACGTTCTAGAAGCTTCCGCCAGAGTCTAGAAACTGCTCCACCGGCGCGACCCATTTTCCGGATAAGGAATGCGAATGTCGCTCCGAGCGGGGGTGTTAATCAATCGTTGTGACGTAGCGCAAACGAGCTACGCACCTACGTAGCTAATACATTTGCCACATTTGACGCTTCGGTGATTGTAAACAAAAAAAATGAAATAAATGTAATTTATTCGAGTTTAAACAGATGACAAAGAATCGCGTCCTATTAGCCGCGAGCGGGTTGGCTCGGCGCCATCGCCGCTCGCCGAGGGTCGCTCGAGTCTGTCAAGAGATGTCGTCCCGGAGAAATACAATATTGTAACTATTAACTAAACTAAACGCCACGAGATTAATTACGGTTGGTGTAGAAAAACATCGTCCGACCTTTCCCGGAAAATACAGCGGGAAAAATAATGCCGCATCGATCATCGTAAATTATCACTTCGAGTCAGTGCACACAAACACCTTACTACCACATAAACTATTGTAGTTTACAAAGTAGTAGCGCGTAAAATATTGCCTCCGTGTTAGAAATATAACATCAATAACGAGGATACATAGCGGGAGTAAATTATCATAGTACAAACGCATATTCAACATTTCACGAACACAACGGGTGTTGTATATGTGCAAAATACCACATCAACTAAAAAAAACGTATTTCGATTTCCAGTCTTTCCTTTGAAGGATTCTCACTACAAATAACTTGAGAAAACTGTCAACAACTTCGCTTTATGGAAAGATAATTCCAATTTCGAATTACTGACAACTTTTGAGAAACGTATCTCTTCTGTAAGGCAGGCTACCGGCGTAGTATTGCAGTGTTGCAAGTTTTCGTATATTTGCAATTTTGTTTAAAGCGGCACGTTCACTGCAAATGCATATTTCGGCGTTTTTTTTACGAAAATGTGGGTTTTTATTATTCATTTATATCAGAATGTATACTCTAGGCTGCAATTTTTTTAGAGCAATAACTTAGATAGTTGTTTTTATATATATAGATAACTTTGTTATTATATAAAAGGAATAAACTGGACATTATTTATAATAATTAATAAAATATAAGCATTAATCGACAGGCCGCGGCCAAAAAATCGTTTTTAGTGTCCTAGGCGGCGCTAATTATTAATGAAAATTTATATGTACGCATAATATGTTTTTTATACGTAAAAAGTATATTTCATTATCTAGATCTTTTACTAAGGAAATCAAGAAATGTTCAATATTTGAAAAGTTATGTTTTAAATTTGCAAGAAATTTTTACGTGGATTTTTGTTGATTTTAAAATGTTTTTTATTTATATAAAGAGATGATTTTAAACAGTATATTCTATTTATTCCCGTATTTTGAGGCCTTACTCACTTAATAAAAGTAAGTTTTATTATAAAAACACCTCAATTATTATTTAAAAATAAATTATTATTTAAAAATAAAAATCTAAAAATTTCTTGCCAATTTAAAACATTATAACTTTATTAATATTGAATATTTCTTGATTTTCTTAGTAAAAGTTCTAGATAATGAAGTATACTTTATACGCATAAAAAACATATTACGCGTACATAAAAATATTCATAAAAAATTAGCGCCGCCTGGGACACTAAAAACGATTTTGTGACCGCGGCCTGTCGACTAATGCTTATATTTTATAAATTATTATAAATAATGTCCAGTTTATTACTTTTATATAAAAACAAAGGTCCTATCTAAGTTATCGCCCTAAAAAAATTTCAGCCCAGAGTATACATTCTGATATAAATGAATAATAAAAACCCACATTTTCGTAAAAAAAAAAAAAAAGCCGAAATATGCATTTGCAATAAACGTCCAGCCTCAGCACAGCACAGCTCCAGCTCAGGTGGATGCACGGCCGGCGCGTGGCGTAACATCTGCATGACCTTTATGCGTTCTATTCCTAGACACTCCGGCCGACCGAAATCCGCGCACCCGAGAGAGGATTTCGACAAAAATACTACTTTTGTAAAATTCGCGCATCTTTTCCCGTCATCTTTCCAGTCCAGAAGATGGACCGAAATACAATATCTAATCCAGAAAACGCATAAATACGAAGATACTAACGGAAATACAATTTCGTCAACAGCATACCGCAGGCTTTGGATTGTGCAACATTCATTCAATGGAATGAAAAATATCCCACTTCCTTCGAACTTACTTTTAAGATGGCTACATCCCAATTACAACAGATAACGTTGGAACCTGAACCCATAGGCCACCAAAGGACAAACTAAAAATACTTTTAAAAAGTATGTCGTACTTTATTACGAGAAAATGTATTTACTTAAGAGACTCGGTTTTGAAAGAATGCGAGAATAAATATTTTAACTGCGGTAATAAATGTGTCTTAAACATACGCGAAGAGGAACATTCTTCCGCTGTGACCCAACCCCCTTTCATAGAGAACGGGTTTATATTTCACCCCTATAAAATATTATTCTCTGTGCCTGAACCAGAGATGACAATGTATATAAGATGATGCAACATGTCACACCTCCGACCACTCATTGAGTGCGGTTCGCGAAATTTTGGGCAAAAAGTGTTATCCAAAAGAGGCGACAGTAACTGGCCACCTCGTAGCCCGGACTTATCCGCAATGAACTTTTTTCTTTGGGGAAACCTTAAAAGTAAAGTGTAAGGAACACAGTCGCGAGGAAATGCAAAATTTCTCGAAACGCTTGTCAGGCCGTAATTGAAAATTTCCGCTCCAGATAGCGGCAATGTCAAAATAATCAAGGATTCACGTATGGATGATGTAATTTTTAAAAAATAAAATCCTTATTTGTGTACTTTCATGATAAATAAACAGTTTTTATGTCATATAACTAGTTTTTTTTAATCATCGTTTATGTAGTGTTTTTGTGTGGTCGCCACCCGCGGCTTGCGCGCAATGCGGCAATGAAGGCGAGCGCATAAAAACAGGGACACGCACGGCTCTCTTTTAATTCCCGATTCGCGCTTAGATAGACAGGGCTCTAGTACGCTCATACATACCGTTAAAATTAACTGGAGTAATCACTACATCGCGCATTACTCCACCTAAAACCCCATCACTGTATTCCCGGGCGGGAATACACTACAGTTTCAAATGTAAACGGACTTTCGGTCCACCTGTACTGTCGGTACGTCGGCATTGGGCTCTACGCGACAATATTATAATTCCGCCATTTTGCGGGGTGCGGAAATAAGTAAATAAATAAATGTTTCCACGTTCCCAAAGCCAACTCCTAATACAGGGTGTTATGTAAAAACGTGATTAATCCGCGTGGGAGGGATGGGCCGCGCAAGGTCGGGCCGCGGCGACCGAAAACAATATTATTTGTACTGTACACACCACCAAACACACAGCCGTGTGCTGCTAATTCATTATCACTCAAACGTCACCATCGCGTGTCCCGATCCCACTTTAAGGAAATATTTCGCACGACCCGAGGCAGAGGTTGACGTCACAGTGTTAAGGTACTGATATACACATGCTTATTTTTGAGCATGCTCTAACAACTGTACACACTCGCTCGTTATCAGCACGCTTATTTTTAGCATGCTCAAAGCTAACAATCAAACACACATGTTTATTACTGGCATGCTCTTGTCATAGAAGAGAGACGCTCTTGTTCAAAATGGAAACTGCAAACTGAAATAGAATATTCAAGTGAACCAATAAATCAAAACAGTTTCAGAGTTTCCTTCCGCAGATTTTTGGTTTTAGTTTTTATCATTTCTATTGTAAGATTTGAATCGTTCTGTCGTCATATCTGTTAATAAAGTTTCATAAATATCATTGAAAGATTTGGCAGATACTTCGTGGTGCAACATTATAATTTAAAATATGTTTTACTTTACTTTGTAATACACACACAATATGAGTTATTAAATTACAACTATCCTCTCGAAACTATAGTTGTAATTTAATAACTCATATAGTGTGTGTATTACAAAGTAAAGTAAAACATATTTTAAAAGTTTCATAAACATTATTTCTTGCTATATTATTTTTATTTGGCGGTGACCGAGTATTCCACAGATATTCGTGATTCCTATAATAAGTCACGAAAGGTAATTTTTTGTCATCTCCCCAACGCGCCATATTTGTTTCATCTGTCGCGGACTGAGAAGATCGCATCGACAATCGATGCTAGCCGCGAATGACATTAGCATGCGCATAAGCAAGCCTGTTCACACATGCTCAAAAGATACCCTTTCCACCCGCAAATCATCCGGCAATCAAATGTGCGTACACACACTTGCTACTTAATAGCAATGGCTCAATAAACTCAATACTGCGTATGCTCGCGTGCCACTAATGAGCATGTGTATGAGTATATTTTATAGTATTACAGTGTGACATTTATTTACCTGGATTTCTGTAAAGTGTAGGGATTAATTTAACGCAAACAAAAAGCGCCATAAACCAACAAGTAAACAACGTATCCATTAGCGTCTACTTAATAATGTTTAATAATTATTTCACACTTCCACGCATTAGCAAAACGCTTGTGGAAGACAAATCACTAACGCAATTGTTCTACAGAGTACAAACACGAATAACATTAGGCTCAGGCCGTGTATACGTAATAAACTATGTACATTTATACATCCAAACAGACTGGCTTAGCAATTAAAATCACGCAATCAAAGAAAGGAAAATATATTTAAAAATATATAGCTGCGAAATCTATGAATACTATGTCATGGGAAGGACCATAGATGTCTTTAGCGTCCATTCGAATATATGAAATAAACTGATTTAGAACATACATACATATGTCAATACATTTCGATAATGTTAATAATTAACTATGATACGTTTGTACTAACTATTAATAAATGTGTACACTGTACTAGTTAATGTATACATTATCAAAAAATTATTTTCTTACATACACAACTTTCAAAATTTTGATAATGTGTGGATGTTCTTACAGTGGAATTGGAGAACGTTGAATTGTGTAATGCGATCACTTAAGCCAGCTCATACAGATCATATACCCTAAGCTACACTACAAAGACTTCCATAAACGCTTCCCATTTAAATAACTTCGTCTCTGTGAGACTTCTATAATTTATCTTAATCAAAAAAAATTAAATATATTTTAAAAAATTTCTGACGTATTGAGTTTATTTGGTCACTTTAAAGTGTAATTGGTAAATAACAAACACCCAACTCGACATATAAAAATTTAATTCTTAATGATAACTTTTTGATTGATTGTAGACAATGTTTTTGTATTGGCCGTATAAGGAAGCACTTCTAATGCATGGATAAGTTGGTGTATAATACGCATAAATTAAATGTACTAGTGACTGCCGTCCTGCGTTTGGCTGGAACGCGAGACTGCAGGACCACAGTGCGGAATCAGCAGTCAAGCGACAGAACGTCGGAAGACGGACTATCGCTGGACGAATGCAGTCATCCAACAGTAAACGAGGGAAATCAAGATGCCGACAGGCCGCCCTAAAATCCGCTAGACTCTCGAAATATTCAATATCTACGGAAATACGCGACAGCGAATAACAAGGAATTGGGCGGATAATTTAACAATGAAAAGCAGCCGATACCGCTCATAAATATTACGATTATGCTGGTGAAGTAGTTGAAAAAGTTAGTAGATACATGAAAGTGATACTCTTTTTTGAGAATATTATACAGTATGAACGACACGAGGCTTCATTTGGGTTATTTGACAGAACTGCTTTACAAAGTGAGACTAAGTAAAAAAACAAACAGGTTGCGGATGAAAGTGGTACCAAAGACAAATCGATACATGCCGAATATAAACATATAATAATTTGACACGAAAAAATATTGACCTACGAAACGAGCAACACAACCAGAACACGGACCTATCATTACCATCATCAGAAAGTAATCGGGTTTTTTCGCGCATTCAGTGAAAGCCGTTCAGCATTCCACATTAACATATAAAAAACTTTAATCAATTATTTTATTGATCCAAAGGTCGTGGGTTCGAACCTCACTCCAGACTAGCAAGTCAGTCCTATTTTCATAGCACAAGCGTTTAGCTTAGTTTGAAAATAGTAGGAATATTGATGTGACACGTATTCCGTGTTCGCATCTCTATTTAAAAAAATTAAATTAAAAAAGTTATCTCGCAGAGATGAAACTATTTATATGGGAAAGTAGGTATGGAAGTCTTTGGGTGTTTGTAGGACTTACGATCTATCGTACTGCTGGCTTAAGTGATCACTTTACACAATGCAATGTTCAAATTTTTGAAAGATTTACATATTTATACAACTTGTTCTACGTATAACTCTGCTAACGTCGTCTGTGGTCGAATTTTGTCATCCCCATGAACCAGCGTATAGATGTCCCCGCTGGCAATGAGATATTTATTTTTGACTACGAGGCGAGTATGAAGCAATTTTCTTTAGTGATTACTTAAGCCAGCCGTAGGTCCCAAGCCGTATAAACACCCAAAGTCTTATTCTAGCTTCGTCTCTATGCGATATCTATTATACATCTCGATTCATTGTGATCCCTCTGGGGACAAAATCGAGTATTGTGTTCTTAAAAAATTTGAACATACTACAAATATTCTTTATTTTTAAATATTGAACACGGTGTAGTACGTGCTGCACCAATATTCTTACTATTTTCAAAATAAGTAAGCGCTTGTGTCATAAAAATAGGACTAGCTTGCTGGTGTCCTGGAATCGGGCTCGAACCACCGACCACCAGATCACTAGGCATCATGACCATTACACCAACAAAGGAATATTAAATAAACCTCGAGCCGAGACAACGGAACTGCATTTAATTGCGAAGTAAAAACCCGGATAAGCCGATTGCGATCTCTTCCTCGTTGAATTACGCCGAATAAGGGAGACCGAACGCCCACAATCCGCTCCTAAATACACTTCCTGCACTTGTTGTTTGCGCGATGTGCGGACATTGTTTTGACGGCAACATATGTTCATTGCCATCGAACACTTCTTTAAGGGGGAGTACCTTCCTAGACATTTCGAAAAAAATCTATTTTTACTTTTTGCATTTTATTAAAGTCTTAAGAATGTCTGGTGAAAATTTCAAGCAAAAATTCAATAAAATAACAAAGTTATAGCTGATAATAGAGGCATCTCTTTGTTGATTACGCGCCGCGCCGCACGACACCCCGCTATGCTCTATACACGATAGGTTGCCAGTCGGGCTCTTGCATAAAAGAAACGTAAGACCTGTATCTATTATGTTTGTGAAGAGTGCTCGATGATATAGGAATTCTAAGCAAGGTGGAGGACTTATATTATGGACCTGGAATCGATGATTTTATGTAAGTTAAAAGATTTCGGGATTTATTTATTGCTCAATTTTCAAACGCGTTTTACTCGAAACCGTGTTTTGAAAATCAGTGACCAAAATATCTAGGCAACCACTTAACCAATCAACTTGAAGTTTCTAGTAGTTATTCTATACATATTTATTTATTCTTTGTAGCAGTATTTTTTTTAAATGTCTTAATTTTTTTTCGGTAGGTATAATAAACCCGAATTTTTCTCCAAAAAACGTTATTTTAAATTCAAAACGCCCGCCATTTTGTCAAAAATCAATATTTTCAAAAACCCCTACGTCAAAACACTAAATTATAGTGTCAATTTTGATAATCTGTTTGATTTAAATATTGATGATTATAGATGAAATGGGAGTGATCACCGCGGAGGACCTTTTTTGGGCAGTCAACAAAATCCAAGAATTTTCTGCCAATGTTGAATATTTTTTTATAATTTTTTTTTTGCATATTCTTAAAAGTGTGTACTTTCATGAAGAAATGATACCAGTACCATAATCCATATAAGTTTTCTTTTAAAAAACCACGAAAATTCCCCTTTTTCGCGCTTCGTAGATAGGTGTTCCCCCTTAATGAAAGAGACAGTCCTGCTGGAAAACAAACAGAGCTTTTAAAGGTAGCCGCGTGACTCGGAGCGCTTCGGGTTGCAGTCCTAAAGCATTGGGCCGATTTGCGATGATTGATGATGAAAGATGAGGAAGCGGCCCAATATGACGTAACTTACTTCCGCAGAAGTAAGCACTGATGACTAAACTTCCATAAACAGCTCTACAAAATATTCGCCAAAACATCATCAAAAATTCAAAGCATCCATTTTATTTACTCGCGATATATTATAGATATCTCATAGAGACGAAACTATTTTTTATATGGTAAAGTAGATATTTATTTATTTATTTGTCCATTATAGGCTTTTACGTAAAAATGTTATAATATACAAAGAAGTATATAAAACAATATCAGGTATAAGCAGTACATACAGGGTGTGATAGAGCTAGTCCACAATACTATACAGGTTGATTTCTGCCTTGATGGGTCGAAAATGTTCAAGTTATAGTATCAAACCTGAAATATTTTTTGCACATGTACACTAGGTAGGTAAGAAGTTTTGGATATTATGACATTTGGGTATGGGAGATTTTTGGCAGACAACATATAAAACAGGTACAAAAAAATGAGTAAGTTGAACGTAAAAATAACAAACCTTATTTTTAAATGTTTAACGGGACAGTACTTATGTACTATACACTCGTTTCCAGATGCTTTTTGCGGGTCATTTCTTCCGCTTTGAAGCTTTATAAATAATCATGTAATTTACGTCATAGTACAAGTCTGAATTTTATATATTTTATTCGGGCCACTATTTAACAATATTACCTGATAACTTATATTTTAACGTTTTTATTACACATTTATGGTACCTGTATCATTTGTTATCTGCCAAAATCCCCCGAACTCGAATGTCATAATATCCAAACATTTTTACATACTTCCCACAGAAAACATTTCAGGTTTGGACTGGCGGTCGCCGACTCCTACTCTAGTACTTTATGGCTAAATTCGCGTACAGAAGTACGCCAACACGTGCTTCCCTATTTCGAGATTTGTCTATTCGGACGATACGCAAAGTATGAAGTTGGCCAGCTGCGTGTAACCTCCCGCAACGTTCTGAAACTCGGCTAGAATGAACGGAGAGCTGAGAGCAAGCGGGGAAGTGATTTGGCGAAAATAGCCAATACACTGGGCGATTATACCCCACCGTGAATGAACGAGCGGCACTAGCGTCACACGGCCAGAGATGTGACTTATCTAAAGATACAAGTATTTGAAATACAGATACAAGACGCAAAATACGTATTTTCATCTTGTATCTAAAATACTTTTTTGAATCTTTAGATACATTTTTTTGGTATTATATTATTTTTATTATTTTATTTTATTTAATTCGGTCATCCAACAGGGAGACACAATCGCTGGATAAGATGAAATACAAAAAAAAGTAACCCATAAATACCAAGTTTTTACAATAATCCCTTTCTCATTTTCGGGTTTTGTGTATCATATGCGTCGGAATCTCCATACAACTTACTGAGTTGTATGAAAAAACTATTAAAAATTTGAAAAATACAAAATTATACTATAATTTTTTTTTTAACGAAAATTTGATAGATCTTGATCGTCGCCACGAGTCTGCTTGCAAAGTTTCAGCTCGATTGGATCACGGGAAAAGGGTTAAAAATCGGTCCAAAGTTTTTTCGATGGCAAGCAAGCAGACGCCACGAGTTAATATAAAGGAAGTAAAAAAAAAATTTAAATGTCTCCCATAATTAAAGGATAACACAAATACGACGTAATCATAGATAAGTCAATTTGACAATGATAATCATTTAACCGATTGTTCCAAATTTAAATTAATAATTTGTAAATACTAAGATTGCTAAGATACTTTTTTCCAATGATGTAGGTACCTATAATGAGACCTCATCGAAGAAAAATGAGCGACAAAATGTTTGAAGAACTGGTTTTACTTAAGTCTCAATTAAAATATTTATATAATATTTTATTTTGTCACATTTGCGCGATCAACGCGATTTATTCGTAAATAATTCACGTAAAAAATAAACTTTCATTTAATAAAATGTGTTTTCTCACAAAAGGATTTTGTCTTTAAAAAGTATTTGGAAGATACGTATTTCGTAACTAGTATTTTGTAACTAGTATTTCTGATACCGTTCCAGAAAGTTATTTGTATCTGGTATTTGAAATACTCGATTTTAAAGTATCTTGCATTTTGTATTCCAGATACTTTGTATAGGGTATCTTGTACATCACTGCACACGGCAAGAATAACGGGTCACAGGTCACAGGAAGCGGCCGACCGAGGACCGGTCGACTTGGATTATAGTTGGCGAGCACAGATTAAACTGCGAATCTCGTTTAAGCCGGTGCGCGCGGTGCTGTGCGCGATTTTCGACAAAACTAAATGACCAAACAACTAAAGACGCGCTTATTTAAACAATCATATAAAACTTATAGAATCACACAGTAACAAGAGTAGGATACCTAATATTTTCCATCCCTAGTATGCACTCCGCGAAAACTAACGCCCTATGCCAAATCTATAAAGATTTTATAAATATAGCCCACCCCTTAGACTGTATAGGTAATAGATACAGAACAAAAGGGCACATGAAGATACCAACTTTAAGAACCACCATGGCACAACACCACTATACATACTTGGGAGTTAAATGGCACAATACATTGCTGTCACAAAAGTCGTGAAAGAAATATTTCAAAATACGAACAGTTTAAGATTCCGACCACGTTAAAAAAATTTTTTTTCTTTCATTTTCCGAAAGATGCGTTTGTTAAGAATGTTCTCACCAAATGATTTAAGATGGAGATACAGCGGTTTATGTGAAACCGTTCGAAGCGCACGACCGCGCCGAGTGACAGATGTGCGGCTGTGATGAGCGGTTCTGCTACCGGCCGCCCTTTGTTGATGAGTCTCTGGATATTGAGAAGCTGTTGTTGGTCCAGGAATAGTTAACCAACGGTGAAAAAAAAGAGACAAATAAAAAATTTAGTTTGTTTAAAATTTAGTCAGCAAAATTTTAAACGCGTTTTTCTCGAAACTACATTTTTAAACATAGTTGACAACATATTAAAAAAACTATACATCCGATGTGCATGCGCCAAGTCTTAAACTGTTCGAAAATCTAGTATCCATGGCACCACGTAGGGATTTTTTTTATAAAGGGTCACCTTCTATTTTTTTTATGAACGATGAAAATTTTCCATGAAAATCGGAAAGAAATTTCTCTGCTTCTCCATTTTTTTAGATTCTCCAACGTGATACTGTAAACCTATATATCTAGTTTCTAAATATATATCTGGGTTATTTTTCTGATGAACCGTACGGCTTAATCGCTGTCAACCGCCGAGCAGCAATTTCGTCGGAGTGTGCTCTCGGAAGCAGCGTACACCGCGAACTATACTTTAGATTCGAGTACAAAAATTTGTACACAGTCTTCCGTATGTACATATTGACTATGAGTATTAATATAAAAAAATCCACGTATCGTTTGCTTCAAAATAATTACGAAAAATACACCTTCGCACCGCGCACGAACTGTGGTGTGGGGCCTTAAGAAGAAAGTCAAATCTTGACTTTGGACAGCGATATATTGTAACACTGCCCACATGTCTCAAATGGTTTCTGCTTAATAAAAACTTGCACTTTGATTTGACTAGTGAATACCACTCCAATAGCCTCTAGCTACTGGCTCATATTATGGGGAGTATAATTTTAAATACGAAAATCGTTGCAAAATACCTAATTCTTCCTGGCCATCCCAATTATAGTTTTAAGCGTAAGTGAATAAGTAATAGTAAATAAGTTTTTTAGACCTAAGTTGTTGTATTGACTAAATGTTGACCTAAATTGTAATATGTGTGAAGCGCCCTTGAGGTGAGTACTCACGAAAACGGCGCATGAATTATCCAAATATTATTATGATTATTATGTCATCAAAGTCGTTTTTATTAAAGGTTTACCCTATCCACAATCCAAGAAACAGCACCCCAGGTACATCATCTACCCTCCTTTACAAATAAAGTTATCAAATTCTGATGTATGGGATGTAGAAAACAAATTTATTTTCAACAATGCCTAGCACCGAAGTCCATTTTTACATCAAAAAAAGTATTGTTCGAGGTTTAAGTAAAATATTTTTCCTGCTAAGGATGTACTACAGAATCAGAAACAGAAATGTACTAAGAAAAATATATTAGGCAAGAGATGACGACTGCATAAGATGTGCATGACCAGATTGACCAGACACTGGAGGATGGTCCGGTTAGGAGACTCAACAATCGTCCATGTATGAATGTGGATTGGCGAAGGCGAGAGGCAGGAATACAGTCCTGCGAGGTTATTAATGTTTTACAAATAACCCTGTATATACTGAGACAATTTGTGCTTGTTGCAGGGTATGTGCGGAGAATGCCGTCGTCGCGGGTACCCAGGGGGATCCTCGAGACTATCGAAGGAATGCGAACCAAATCCAGGACCAGGACCACAGCGGGAGACAGGAGTTGGAGGCCAAGGCTCGATGAGCTGTAGAACCATTAAAAAAAGAAGTGCAACACTGCACAGCGAAGCACGCACCGTATTGTTTACAATAAACTACCAAATCTAATTTCAAACATCCTAGTCTGAGTACAGTGCGGCTTAACACACTGGCGCATCCAGTTGATGGTGATAAATGACCACATTGTTTGGTAAGGGGGTGGGCAAACATCGGATCATCCACGCTAGAGCCGTGCGTCCGGTGCCAAATGCATGCGTTGTTTGTGTGCACGATCCTCGCCGCGCTGATTGACACTTGGCAGATGCCCCAAGATCGCTGCTCGCTAAAAATCACGGACGGTCCGGCGATCCGGGTCGCGTCCGTGCAAAAATGCGCCGTTCCACGTCCCTCTCCGCGCAACAATTAGACCTTCTGCACAGTGTTTGTGCACACAGAGAGAGATAAAAGCTCTAATAAATAAAGATGTTTATGGATGAATCAGCAGGGTACAAGACGGCTCTTGAGCTGAGTCATAAGAGCCAACTTTCGTTTTATCCGAACGGTATTGGTTTTCAGAATATTTTGAGCGAAATAATTCAAATTTTTCAAGAACACAACCACAAAATTATTTATTTTTATGCATATTTATTTAATAATTAATTAACGAGTCGAAAATGTCCAAGCAATCATGACCAACAGTTACGAAGAATACAATATCAAATATTGCATTTTCTTCAATATTTCTGACTTATTTTTTGCATAAAATTGAACTATACAGTAACTTACATCGATTATAAAAAATTATTAGCTTTAAGGGGGAATACCTACCAACGAAGCGCGAAAAAAGGCAATTTTTGTGATTTTTTAAAGGAAATCTATATGTTAATTTTTTTATTAAAAAATATTCAACATTGGCAGAAAATTTTTGGGTTCTCCCATTTCATCTGTAATCATCAAAATAAAATAAAAACAAAAAGATCATCAAAATTACCACTATAATTTAGTCTTTGACGAAGGAGTTTTTGAAAATATCGATTTTTGACAAAATGGCGGGCGTTTGAATTTAAATTAGCGTTTTCAGGGAAAAATTCGGGTTTATTGTACCGATAAAAAACTAAGATATTTTAAAAAAGAATCTGCAACAAAGACCAGATAATTATGTATAGAATAACTACTAGAAATTTCAAGTTGATTGGTTCAGTGGTTGCCGAGATATTTTGGCCACCGATTTTTAAAACATGGTTTCGAGTAAAACGTTTGAAAATTGAGTAATGAATAAATCGCGATATTTTTCAACATACATAAAATCATCGATTCCAGGTCTATAATGTAAGTCCTCCATTGTTTTTGCATTTGCATTGAATTCCCATATCATCGAGCACTATTCACAAACATAATAAAAATATGTCCAAAGTTTCTATTATGAAAGAGCCCGACTGGCAAGCCACCTGCGTGTAGCGCGGCGCCGTGTCAACAAAGGGATACCACTATTATCAGCTATAATTCTTAAGACTTCAAGCTTTAAGAAAATGCAAAAATTTAAAATTGATTTTTCCGAAAAATGAAAGTGAAATTATTTACAAGATTTTTATAATTTTATATGAGTTGTATTGAAGCGAATTAATTTTTCATAATCGAATTAAGTTAATGTAATGACAGTTCAACTATTTGCAAAAAAAAGTCAGAAATATTGAGAAAAAAAAAATGCAAACGTGAGCGCGATCTTTATTCCGCCTCCAAAATTTTTTTAAATTCCAACTGCTGGCCAGAAACACTTGAATAACCTAATCTCTTACCAGGCCAGTGCTTACAAAGGCGTCTGGAATATGACTACTGTATGAGAAGAATGACCACGAACCGAACATTTTTGAAAAAAAAAAATTGAGGAGAATCTTTGGGCCAGGTTTAGAAAGTGATTTTCAGACATTTGTGACAGAATCCCCATTGGTTTTTATATTAGTAATAAGCTAAACTGACCAAAAACACGTCGGTCAGAAAGACCTTAGAAACACGGCAGAATATCCCAGAAAACTCAAACCAGAAAAAACTTGTCAAATGTGAAAATTGATAAACATATTATATAGTAGCAGTTAAGACATGATTCATACGTTATATTTCTTATTTTAAGAATACGATTTTTTGTATGCTTTCTTATAATGTTAAATATTGAAAGATAGATATAGCGTTTATCAAATAACAACATTATATAGGAGGTTTCGCGGGTGGACTGTAAACTGTAATATAAAGGAAAGCTGTTGCAAGTATCCAGTATCTTTGTAGGCACCAACAACCAAAAATTTTCAGAGAGTAGGAAAGGTCCCCTGAGCCAATCACAACTTAATCGGCACCTGGCACCGAAGACAGTTTGACAACATGTCAAAAAAAAAACATGTATTTACAAAAACTTGGCAGCGGCTCGGGGCGGCGAGAGAAAGAGACAAGTACAGACATACGCGTCTCGATTCTAACCTAAATCACGGGTGATTTACGCAAACATCCAAAGACAATTAATTCTTAGAATTTCTAAGTCTTCAACGATAATAAATCTCTCGCCAATGTAGACAATGTTATAATAGAACCAACAAAACTGCTTTCTTATTGGCGAAACGATGAAAAGAAAAACTAATGCGTAATGGAGATTAGAAAAAAGAGGAGAATACTAATCGATCGAGTCGATATTAAAATAAAACAGAAAAACAAAATAACTTTTACATAAATTTAATATGAACAATGATTTCAAAAACGCCTAATAAGTCTCAGATACATGTATCATATCAGCGTAGAATATCGTGCGTAGAATACAATTTTCCACGCCCCGTCTCATATACATATATGTATAGTGTATTTTCATATAAGCTTGCAATTGAGTTAGTGTGGGTACAATGCGCAAAACGCACATTGTTTCCTTGTGGTAAGTTTAGGCATACGCCCCTCTCGTATCCGTAAACATAACACAACGAAACAATGCGCATATTACGCACTGTACCCACACTAACTCAACTGCAAGCCTATATGAAAATACCCTATACATATACAGGGTTATTTGGAAAACATTAATAACCTCGCAGGACTATATTCCTGCCTTGATTATAAGTCGAAAGTTTGCATTTTTTTTTTTCAATATTTCTGACTTACTCTTTGTAAAACGTTGGACTTACAGTAACTTATATTGAATATGAAAAATTCGTATAAATTACAAACTCTCTCTGATGGAAAGTCTTCAAAGAAATGCACCACAATATATGATGAAGCTCTGTATCCCGGACAACATCATTGGAAGGCGGCTCACACTGCGGTCAGCTAAATCGGAGGCACTCTGCAGGCTGGTAGTACCGAGGAGACCTGGAGCCGCCAAGTTTGCAGAACGTGCTTTCAGCATTGCGGGCCCAACCATGTGGATTCAGCTGCCTCCAGTGTTGCGATCCATGGAAAATCAAGAATCTTTCAAGAAAAGGCTAAAAACTCACTTCTTCGAGATGTCACATCTGTAAAGCGCCCTTGAAGCGTCTTTCACGCAAAAACGGCGCTATAAAAATTATCATAAACAAACGATGCTGCACTACGAACAGTCAAGCCATGTATTCACTAGGGGACAAATCGCGCAACATTCCGCGCGGCATGTCGCATCAACATCCACGCTCATGTTTCGGGGACAATAACGCGGTCTTTTACGTGTACACACCGGGACTCACATATCACTTGTCGCGGAAATGTCGCCCAAAAGGGTTATGATAATTAGCGCCGCGTATATATTTATTCTAACGAGTTTATCCAAACGTAAGAGCAGAAGAAGGTGGTGGGTGCGAAAGTATTTACTGCAAAGGAAAAGAAGGATGGATATTCTATGCGATCTTCGAATGTTTGACAGATCATTTGTCAATTTCACTCGAATGACAACAACTGATTTTGAAAATTTATTACAAATGATCGCGTCTTCCATAGTCAAGCAAGACACAATATTACACGCTGTTTTATATCACATCATATAGCATGTAGACCATGCATCTCAGCTTGTCAACATACCACGCGGTACTGACGCGGGGTACGATGTCCCCGTGCGCTCGCTCGGGTACCGTGCGCATGGCAACGTCGCCGCGACACGTAGAAATGCCGCGCGTGATGTTGAGGGAAAATCTGTCCCCTAGTGAATACGTGGCTTCAAGCCGCCGACAGCCGGATTCCGCGGCGGACTTTGGATAATTTATCGAAATCGCGCAGTGTGTGCACTTTAAATGCTGAACAATCGAGTGGTCCGATCCCGAAACTCACCTCGTCCATCAGAGCTAATTTAATGTTCCCCTGCCAACAGCCGGTCGCCAGCCGCCGCCACCAGCGCGGCGTTCTGCTGCAGCCGGTATTTACCCACTTAAATTTAGACTGGAAACGTCGTGTTGGCGGAATAATTGTTTCTGTTGTGTTCAAACACGTAATAAAATCGCGCCGCGCCGGCGACTCTCTCGTGTTCAGCAAGTCGAGGAGTCGACGCTAATTTGCTTATGTAAATAATTACCACATCGACCTGAACCGCGATCTTCAACGTCCCTGCTGATTAAATAGTCTTTTGCATTGTGAGCAGCATCCGACCAGCGCCGTGTGACGTCAGCCATAACCTGCGCAGAAGTGAAGATCGAAGACGGCTGGCGCCACTAGAGGCGAACATTCTGCAATATTATCCGCGATACATTATTAATTATTATAAAACGTTATACAATTAACATACGCGCTCCGCTAATGTCTAAACACTTCTTTCAATCAAGTGAACCAAGAAGAATCCCGAAATACACGAATGACAAGCCAACTTACTTAATCCTTCCGATACACACAAACACACATATAATCACAACTCCGAAATATAATAACATCGTACAGCCAGGTTTGTCTGCGAAAGAGTGTGTTCTTGTATCGTTGACCTTGAAAAGTATACGCTTTACAACTGTGCGATAGATTTAAATTATCTTATTCACTTCATCAATTGCTAATTGAATCATAGCGACATTTAAAAAAAAATTGTTTTGGTGTGTTTTGTCATTTCAATCGCAAACAGTGTAATCTGTTTTTATTTTTTTAACACAGAATTTGTCATATGTGGGGTATAAAAGCAAAGGCAGCAATAACCAAAAAAATTGAAAACAGTCATCGAGGATTACTAATTTATAATGTACTGAATTCAATATTTTATAGAAAACATAGCCTATAAATTTATAGGAAACATGATTTTGGAAGGGATAAATAGATACATAAAATCTAGAATTCAGCACATTTTAAATTAGTAATCCTTGTAAGTAAACTTACAACTTTTTTTTGTTAATTGCTTTGTGGTGCATTTGATCATTTGAAACTTTAAAATATGTGAATATTTGTACTACAAACACGTAGACCATACCTGTATATCTGATATAATTTCGTGCAACAAACTTACACCTCTCGACCGGTTGCATCAACTTGTTTTTTTTTAAACAGAGGAGGTTTGCGTGTCGAATCAATATTCTTACTGTTTTCAAAATAAGCTAAACGCTCGTGCCAACTTGCTGGTGTCCTAGAATGGGGCTCGAACCACCAAATCATTAGGCGAGCGTCATGACCACTACACTAACAAGCTACTCGTTGTAGTAATATTTCGTTTAAACCGTCGATTTTCGCGTTTCCTACCAATCAATCTACCCGTTTTCGTAAAAATCCAAGATTGGATACAACCGACCCTAACTCAAAGTGTACGGAGTACAATATTAAGTTTATTGATAAGTTTCAAACAGATATTGTGAATAAAATATTATACTTTAAATATAGGGTGTCTCATAGCTAGTAGCAAAAACTTTTACAGGTGGATTCATGCCTTGATAATGTATAATAATGAAAAAAGGTTCTTTCTAAGGTATTGCCCTAAAAAAATGCAGTCTAGAATATACATTCTGATATTATTTAATAATAAAAACCCTCATTTTCGTATAAAAAAAAAAACGCAGAAATATGCATTTGCAGTGAATGTCGAGCCTTGAGGTTAAATATTGAATACTTCAGCGACACCAACATCGACGATGGATCCGAATGATACTGCTTGAACGTTTTCGACTCGTTATTATCGAGGCAAGAATCCACCTGTAGAGTTTTGCTACTAGCTACGAGACGCTGTATACATCTGTACGATCATTTAAAGCCTGTCAGTCTACTCGGGCCAGTTGTAAAATGAATATTTATTTTTTCGGCACGCTCAGTACGCGGGCAGGCCGCGCTGCCGCCTCGCGCAACATGGACCGACCAGAGCCGGGTAGGTCTCGTTGATGCGACCTAAAATGGAGTATTGTCTCGGGCAGTCCCGCGGTCCTACAAGGCGGAGGCGAGGTCGGAGCCTCCAGACGAACAAATCGCGGTGCGTTTTTTGCGGTGGAGATGAATCACGACCGCTCGAGGAGCTGCACCGCACCGAGTCAAGTTGATCGAAAAATAAAATCAAAATCAAATTTTTTGACGCAGCTACTACATGTTCCCCGCAACGTTCCCTCTAATTATTCTATTGTGTGTGCGGATCTTCGACGCATCTGTGCAGTGACAGACAACAAAGATAATAATAAAAAAGATTAAAAAATATTCGTTGATATAATATATAAAATACTAAACTTGTAGAATTTTCCTTTTATTTATATTGAATCAATATATTTGTATGTTGTGTTTTTTTTCAAAATAAACATTTATAAAAAGAAAAAGTTTTTTCACTTTTATTCAAAATTATTCTTATTAAATTTTCAACTACGTAAAAAATCTTTCTCCGAATTTTGTCGCATTTCTATTGTACCATTTTCATATGTGATTCGGAACATATGATGCATTTGACACAATCATATGTCTCCGAATAAACAAATATTTCACCAATTCTTACTTTTTGTAAATGCATTGAAGATGGCATTTTTGTTTCAACGATTTCAGAGAGCCATTCCAGTTTAAATTTATCGCAGGATTTCTTCTTAATGGTCGCATTAGAAATATCACATCCACTCCTTTTCGACATTTTAAGGGGATAAGTTTTATATAATTAATATGTAAAATTGTACTATTCCACTCATTTCTCCAAAAGCGTGCGAAAGGATTGCGCATGTATTATATCATGCATTCTTTCTTTTATAATATTGACTGTGCGGAGGGTAAAACATGTGTGCGGAGACATTTTGGCAGGTGCGCGCGCGCACACGCGCACACCTTACAGGGAACATTGGTTCCCCGTAATAATAATTTCGAATGTCCGTTCGCAACTTCCCATCTACAGGTCGACCACAATCAAAAGACCATTCCGTAGCTTTGTCCGGTGAGAAGAAAGCGGGGGGAAAGTTGCCTGGCAAGCCCGTATTACAAGCCTCAATGTGATATTCCAAATAACTATATATTTTTCAGTTTTAAAAAGGTTACTTGCTTACTAGAAAAACTTATTTTGTGTTCATTTTTGGCATCGTAACAACACACATATTTTTTGCGCACATTCTTTTGAATGCGGTCTAGCTATAATAGCTGATGTCATTCGATTTTCAAAATTGGCACGATTCCGAAATTGTTATTAAATAAAATGACAACATTGACTTTATGTTTTTTTTATAAAATACTTTAAATTAGACTGATTTCATTAAACTGAAGTACCTATTTCTTTAAATAGGTATGTACTTCAGTTTAATGAAAATTAAAAGTAATAAGTGCATCTATTACCATATCGCATATGTCATTGGTATCAATCATTAATCAAAATATATATAACAATTTCCGTCAATAACGCTACCAGATGGCTAAAATAATAATGAAGTATAAGAAGAAAAAAGCATTATTCTCTATTTACTAATGTCCATGACTAAAGTTATCAAGACGCTACGCTACTCTGGATAGCGCTATTTTCACTACCTTAACTGGCGACCGAAATAATTATATACATACAGGGTGTCCCGTATCTCGGCGTCAAGCCGAAATCGGGTGATAGGCCATAATAGTTATCATAAAAATATTTTTAAAAAATTTAAAAAAAAACAGTGAGTTAAAACTGGGCAAAATATTGATTTTGAATACTTGGTTTGGTCAAAAAGTGGCATTTTCTTCCAAGCTGAAGCAGTCGGCTTTGAAGTTTGGACAAAAGTTTACAGAAGCATTATTCAGGATTACATAATAATAATAAAAAAATGAACAAAAATGAAGATTTGTAGCAACAGGAGTGAAAAGACCGTGACAGGGTGTAGATTTCTTTGTTTTTTTTAAATGAATATAATTTTTAAAACACAATACTTGGATTTTTTAAAATATTTTTCTGATAACTATTATCACCCGATTTCGGCTTGACGTCGAGAAACGGAACATCCTGTATAATAAAAGTACGGGTTATATATAGCTAAATAATAAGTAAAAAAATAATTTTACTATCATTGTTTACGGCACACATTGCTTAATACTTTTCATCGACAAATTATTTTGTAAATTTCAAAATGGCGGAGTTATGTGCTGTTCCGTAACACGCGCAGCTGGTGGAGATAATTATATCGCCGGGGTTTGAATGAACTTAAAGTCAATTATTTACTCGTTCAATGAATTAATGTCTATAACTATCGAAAGAAAGATTTTTTTTTTTGTATTAATAAGGTTAGTTTGAAATTACATTTTTTTTCGTAAGTAAATCGAAATTAAAAATTTATAATGAGGAAACGGCGCATTTTACCAAAAACATCGTGCGCTACCATAGTAGAAAATATTATGAAATGCGTGCAAAATGTGAACAAAATTAGCCAAACACTTTTGAGACATTTACTCCATCAGTCTGAAAAGGGGAATTTCGAGAAAACGATTAACGAAATTCGTATAAAAAGTAACCCATAAAACCAAGTTTTTATTATACTCCCTTTCTTTGAAAAATATAACAACAGTTAAAGACGAATTAAAACATATAACATAACACCAAACTTACAGTGATTTAACATATTTCTAAAATGTCAGATGTTTTGAGCTTTGATAAGACATTTCATGCTTTGAAGATTAAATTCTAAAAACATTTGTCAGTCAATTTAGATTTTCGAAATTCGTAGTGAAGTACCTATTATGTATACCGACGGAGTAATTCAAATTTAGAAAATATTCCGCGACGTTATCGGGCCGCCGTTGCAACCAATCAAACTTTGGTAATGATTCCAATTTGAAAAAACCATTAAAATTTCTAAAAATCCGAAAGTATACTATAATTATTAATTTTTTTTAACGAAAATTTGATAGATCTTCTTGATCGTCGCCACGAGTCTGCTTGAAAAGTTTCAGCTCGATTGGATCACGGAAAAAGGGTTAAAAATCGATCCAAACTTTTTCGTCAGGTAAGCAGACAAGTAGACAAGCAGACGCTACGAGACACAGACATCACGCTGGCTTCAAATTGGTTTATCTCTTGTTATCATAAATTATTTATTTTAGTACTCCAAGCTATAATACAAAGCAAACTAACTTCACATTTACAAAAAAACGAATTACAAAAATTTCAATGTGGTGTAATCCCTTAAATGGAGACGAGTCTAGTTTTCTTCAGGATTTTATCTGCAATGAGGTGGTCTTGCTATATTATTAAGTTAAAACGACTAAACACTGCAATGAATCATGCATCGCGCGAGATAACGCTATACTTTAAAAAAAATGTGTTTTCTTACATCCCGTTGTACGGCGGGTTGAATTTATAGTGTTTCCAGTAGCAAAAACTCCGAGGGAGTCTTCTACATTCAATTTTGAGTAGAAAATATTATTTGCACTTCGGGTGTAGAGTCAACAATTAAGGAGAAAAACGACATCAAAGATTGCATTTTTTTTTGATAAAACACAATCACTTATAAAACCACGAATTTAAATTGAAATTAGTATTTTACCTACTTTCCCATATAAAAATATAGTTTCGTCTCTATGAGACATCTATAATATATAGACGGTCCCTACGTATACTGTCGAATCTGCAAAAAATCGATTTTCGTTTTGCTATCTCAAACCATCCAATTTACTCTATATTTTCGGGTTATGTTAGAAAGAAGTTTGATATTCCTTTAATATATGCTTTCTTTGAAACGAAAATACATTTTTAACATAATCCAAAAAAGAGTAAATTGAAACGGTTTAAGAAAGTAAAACGAAAAAATAATTTTTGAAGATTCGACAGTAGGTATACGTGGAGACCGTCGATATCTTGATTAAAATGAATAAAATAAATAATGAAATAAAATAATATTATTTAATTCTGGCATCCACTAGCGGTAGATACAAAGTTCTTTGTGACTATCGCATTATAAAAAGTGGATTGCTTTAAAAAGTTGAGTGTGTGTTAATCAATAAAAAAGAAATTGCATATTCGAATGGTCGAAAATTTTACATAATTTACCAAGCTGCCGTGGCGAAATTGGATAACGCGCCGTTCCCGGATAGAGTGGAGGTCCGTCGGTTCGAATCCCGGTAGCAGCTAAAATATTTTTCGATTAATTTGATTTTTCTGTATGTCTTTTCTAATTGATGAATAAATTACAATTGAAGACCCCATGGCAAGAAGTTCTTAACTAACATTCAAGTCATTTGGAGATAATTAGACATTTGCATTTCGCCTTTGAAAAATACATTTTACTGCTAATTCAAGATTAATTTTTATTGATTTATGTCACTAAAATATCAAAAGAGTACAAAGTAAAAAAATGCACTTATGCATAAAAAATAAAAATATACTAATTTTCCCTAAAAAAAATGTAGTTAACAACCATTTTTTCGCCTCTGGAACTCATTTTTAATGGAATAACACCTTTTTTTAATTGATAAAACACAAACATCAAACAACCCTTTAAACGTTATCCGTTTTTACCATCCATTATCCAAAATTACAAAATACCTGGCATGTTAATTAATAATACAAAACATGGTATGTACCATTTAAAATTATTGAAAAATAATATATAAATACATATTATAATAGTCTCCAAATAAAAACAAATATATGACAGTACCTACTGCCAGAGTAAAATTTATGCTAACCATAAATATTTCAATCAAATTAAAAGGCAAAAACATGTTAATTTCAGAATAATGGCACGAACATGTTATCATTGAAGATAACATGTTCTACCCATTAGTAACTGATTTGGTTTTTATGAAAAAGTGTAGTTAACATGTTCATCCCTATGATTTGAACATGCTCTAATTATTTTTAAGTTCTGAACTTATTTCCAATGGAAAAAGCGTACAATATTTAGTTTAGACAACTTATTAACTCATTTTTGACAAAAATGTCAGTTGAAACTATACCATCTTGCTCCACGACATTTCTAAGTATTTCTCCGATTATTTCCACACTGAAAGTGTTGTTTGATAAGATAAAATGTGATTGGTGGCATTGATATGCCGCGATTACTAACGACACGCAGGAAAATTGTAAAAAATAAGTAGAGATGTCACGTTTGCCGGCAATATTCCCGAATTACCGCGGAGCAGCGATTTGGCAGACCCGCCGCTGGTGAAAGAATTGTCACGCAACAAAATAATGATCGGTGCGCGCGACACCGCTCTCCAGCCTCCGCCAACACGTTTAATGGACCGCGGATAATTTATCCGCGTTATGTAATCGGCCATCGGGATATTAAGGGGGACACCTACCTGGACATTTCGAAAAAATCGAATTTTAAATTTTTGCATTTTCTTAAAGCTTCAGGTCTTGAGAATGTCTAGTGAAAATTTCAAGCAAAAATTCAAAAAAATAAGTAATGGCTGATAATAGTGGCATCTCTTTGTTGATTACGCGCCGCCCCGCACGGCGCCGGGCGTAATATTAAGATTTCGCGACATATTCATTGCTCTATTTTCAAACGCGTTTTACTCGAAACCACGTTTTGAAAATCGGTGACCAAAATATCTCTGCAACCACTGAACCGATCAACTTGAAATTTCTAATGGTTATTCTATACATAATTATCTAGTCTCTGTCGTAGGATTTTTTTAAATTGACTTAATTTTTTTTATCGGCATGATAAACCCGAATTTTTCCCTAAAAAACGCTATTTTAAATTCAAACGCCCGCCATTTTGTCAAAACTCTATATTTTCAAAAACTAAATTAAATTATAGTGTCAATTTTGATCATCTTTTTATTTTTTTTATTGTGATGATCACAGATGAAATGGGAGTGGTCACCGCGCAGGATCTTCTTTTTCGGCAGTCGACAGAACCCAAAAATTTTCCGCCAATGTTGAATATTTTTTTATAAAAAAATTTAACATATTCTTAAATGTGTGTACTTTCATGTAGAAATGATACCAATACCATTATTCATATAGGTTTTAAAAAAACACAAAAATTGCCTTTTTTCGCGGTTCGTAGGTAGGTTATTCCCCCTGAATGATGTCTCGTTGGTCAGTTGCGAGCATAATACGCTCCCATCCCTCCCGTTAATATAACAAAAACATCAACTGAATGTGTGAAATTGAGCGAAAATCTACGTAAGACCGCAGACTTCGCTTCGAGAATCGCCAGACAATTTCACAAAGCTTCTATAAATTCCTAAAACGATAGGTTTCCAATATACTCCTACCACAACCAACCCCGACTGGCCCTACCCTACCGGCGGAGGATGTGAAAGGGAATCACTGGTAAGCCCTCTACAGTGCTTTTAGAGCCGTTAGTTAACCTTGCCAGCACCGCGTATATCGTAGATAATAGATTGGAGCATATTTTAAAATATGTGTAAGATTATTAACCGCATTTGGCTCTTGGAACGAATCTTCTGATGGGTACTTTTTTGTGTGAAAATCTGACAAAAATTTTCTATTCAAAAATGTGATACAAACGTGTCAAATTTCCTATTATATAACGTACATAAAAGCAACTGTAACAATTATTGATGGATTTGACATTTACGTTGTAAAGGTGATGACGATCATTATATTGGGTGAAAATCATAATCTTATCTCAATGCGAGATTAATCATAATTTTATACATAATATTTTTGAGTATGTCCAAATTTTTCAGAACAGAACTGGATTTTTGTTACAGGGATATCATTAGTCAATCAATGTATATAATCTAATATAATGTAATCCGCGTGGAGGATCATTAGAACTCACATGTGAAACGTGGCGCATAACTTAAATATATACAACTTCCAAAAATTAGTAGATGTGGTATTCTATCATGGGTGGATAGGTCGTAAGACTTCTATACCTACTTTCCTATAAGAATACTGTTTCGTCTCTGTGAGACATCTATATATACATTAATTAATTCATAATTTTATATTTAACTACTCGACAGATTCCAGTACTTACTTATCATATTTATATGAACAGCGACTGGTGATTACAATTAAAATGTAAGAGTGATCAATTTCAAAAAACTAATTACCACATTGATTATTTTTATCGTCGACCGACTTCGTTACTACTGTATCTTCATCGGGACGGACGCACAATAACGTTTACTCAAAACTATATAATATTCTAAACAATGAAGCTTATCCTGCTTGATGTTAATGACATATGATACCTTGTTGTTTCAAGGGCACGATTTGACATTGGCCATTTTACTACCAATTTGTAATAGTGATGGATTCTTCTTCACAGTCTTCCCGCGCGGTAGACCTCTATCCATTTAAGAAATACAATCGAATTAGTATGTGTAAGCCGTGCGTACGACGCACATTGTTTCGTTGTATTGGTGTTTACGGGTATAAACACATCACGAGGAAACAATGTGCATCGTACGCACGGTTTACACATACTTACTCGATGGTCTTTCTTAAATGGAAAGAGGCTTACGTCTTGTGCCTACCTGTTGGCGCCGTCCAAGCGCGGGTCGCGGCCTCGACCGACTTGCGGCCGGAGGTAGCGGGCCATATAAGGAAAAGCCGGGCCCGGGATCCGATCAAGGCCCCACCGGGTACCGACCGGCCAATTTAATTATTTTGTAATGCTCACCCAAAGCCTAAAGAGTATTTATGCCACGAGAAAACGAAATTTAGATCAGTTACAGAGAGGCATACTAACAGAAAAAGCCATCATCCAATTAGGTCAATATTACTTCTTAACTCCCTGTGATTTGTGTGTTCTGTATTCTAACATGAATATCAGACCTCTCTAACTGACGTTTCAGGTCCTATTACGCGGTCCATTATCAAGACTGATGTTGCTGATTCGGCGTATATATTCGAGTGTTATATTAGCAATACCGCCTCGAAAACAGGCTATATACTTTGGCGTTACGCAACATTTAGTGCTAGTTTGCAATACCGTATGGAAAGCACCATAGTGTACCGCTGTTGCTATTAAGCTAAATAGAAATACTAATATTTTTTTTAGTTAAATGCTTAAATATAAGTGTAATGTTTTTGATTTTGAAGCCATATGGAAACAATAGTACAATTGATTAGCGTATTTTTGTGAATTTTTTATCGATAATGTGTTATACAAACAATATTGCTTCGTATATAGACATTTTATGAAAAATCTATAAAACGTACACCGTCAATAAATAAGTACATAGTACAGGATGGGCCGTAAGCTTTTTCACTTTTCCACAGCGCGCGTGAGTTTTGTCCTTGGAAATTTAGTTGCAATGGATCGCTTCACCAGGGAAATAACACGCAATCTCCGTAAAACAGTTTTTCAAAAACGATTCGTATGTGATTTTTAGCGCCTGTTTCGCCTTCAATATCGAATGAGAATCAATGTACGAGTATTAGTTTAATTAAATCGTGACATAGCGGGTTCAAGGAAACCTGCTTAACACTAAATAAGAAGAAAACCGGTCGGTCACGGAGCGAGGGAAGTGAAGAGAATGTCGCGCAATTTAAGGTACGTATGTAGGAACTGTACGAGAATATCCGAGTCATGAGCGTTCTGCTACTATGGCAATACCAAAATCAACTTTGCGTCGAATTTTGAAACCGAACTTGAAACCGCAACCATACAAGAGAAATATTTACTACCCATGATTGGATTTCACGGAAAAGATTAATTGAGACCATGTTCGAACGGTTCACAAATTTCAACAACATTTTGTTCTCCAACGAAAGCCATTTTTATTTGAACGGGCAGTTATTAAGAGTTGTTAGGAAGAGCCCAAACTCAAACATCAGAGACATTTTTTCCAAAAATGACGGTTTGGGTGGCTGTATCATCAAATCAGCAATGCTTATTCTCTTTTGTTCCTACCTACCTAGGTGCTTGATTCGAGGAACGCCAAAGGCGGGATGATGATGTTCAGACGACATTATTTTTCCAATTGTGGGAAAAAGGCATTCCTTATCATGCGACCAGTAGTTTTTTTAAATTGAATTTTCAAAAGTGCAAAAACTTATGGCCCAACCTGTATATATTCAGCCTTTTCCGTTTCAATTTTCACTTACATTACCTACCCACTCTTTTTCCATTTCTTCTCCCCCTTTTAAACCCCATTCGCTTCGCAGAATGCTACAGTTCAGTAGTACCTATTTCGCAGAGTTGCTTACAAAGTAGTGACTTATTTACTGAGTAGCTCAATTTATTCCTCCATTGTAAAGTAGTTCGGATAAATGGGTCGTAAAGAAAATTTATTGCGCGAATGTTAAATGCGACAGAGGGAGGTATATTACGAACCCCACCAGGTACCCAGGAAAACTACGCAGTACTGGATTATGAGATGTGTCGCTGGAAACCTTTGCTTAGAGATGATAAAGCAAAATGATCTTGCAACATTGGCATACAACATCTCAATGGAGACCCGGCGGAGTGTACTTGGTGAAGACACAGCTGACAGCGTGGAGACGACAAACATTTAGACGGTCATGAAGATCGTGTTGCGTTAAGAGGTACAACGAATGTGGGCGTGATATTATTTGAAATACAGAAACCGACTGCAGAACATAGTTTTATTTTTGTCATTGAATATAGTTAATCGATCTAACGCTAAGACGTTAGATCGATTACCAAGGCAATAAATTCACAATTCAAGATGTATTGGTAGTTTTTTTTCTTTCTTAAAATTATATTGTTTATTATTAAAACTCGTATGGTCATAATGCTCACGATGGATTTTACAAAACAACAGCTGTTACACATTTTTCTTCGTTTTGTTTTTACGTAACGAGGTGTATAAACAAAAAATTACTTAACATGTTACAGACTAACTAACTAACCCCTGAGAACACAAAACCACCAGCGCAGAGCGAAATCCACGGAATAGAAGAACGCCATTCCGTTCACTCGTATCGACTAGACTACACGCATCTTCTTCTTTGCAACAATATTAAGATAATTTGATTTGCGAAATATCAAAATTTGTACAATAGGAATGCCTTATTTACTTTGATCTACCGCAAACCGTTTCCACAGATAGGCAAGGAGAGTTGGTGACCTAAATCTCAGTACACAATTAAAGCCATCGACACACTACCGATGTAGGTAAAAATAAAATTTCAATCGAATAAAAGTATGTGGTAGCTACCAAAACTCCAAATTATATATAGGATATTTCGTACCCATAAACTTCTTCATGTGCCCTGTCGGGTCCCCCCGATGTCGGCGATCATCTGGGAGAAAGTTTTCCTGTCCAGGGCAGTGCGGAACAGCTCTTCCACGCTTCTTATCCCGGTCCACTCTCGGGTGTTTCCAAGCCAGGAATGCCGCCTCCTTCCGACCCCTCTGCGACCCTCGATCTTCCCCTTCATGACGAGCTGAAGGATGGAGTACTTTTCGACTCTCATTATATGACCAAAGTATGAAATTTTACGGAGCTTTACTGTGTTGAGTAACTGTCTGTTTGTATTTGCTCTACGTAAAACTTCAATATTACTAGTCATGTCAGTCCAAGATATCCTTAACATTTTACGATGTATCCACATTTCGAACGCCTCTAGGCGATTTAGAGTATTCACCTTCAGCGTCCATGCTTCCACACCGTAAAGTAGAACTGACCATACATAGCATTTGAACAATCTCTGTCTGAGCTTCAAGTTTAAGTCGTCATTACAGAGTGGACTTTTCATCTTATTAAAAGATGCACGGGCTGTCTCTACTCTGCGTTTGATCTCCGTATCAGGGTCCAGATTGTCAGGAATAATAGTAATGTACCCATAAACAACAACATATTTTTTAAGATACAATCTGACTGGTTAGAGCAAGAGCATGCACCTGCCCGCTTGCTCGGCGGTCGCCGGTGGACCAGCGACCTTCAGCGCCGTGTTACCGTGATTTACCACGCTCGATCATCAACGTCAGCGCGATGCGATATTGCACGTAATTCCAGAGGCGACCGTCGAAAATATTATGTTAAATAAAAACTATAAAAATATATTTTCAATAATAGAAAAGTCTCGCGGCTAGTATCAAAAACGTCGGGGAGTCTTTATCGTTCAATTTTGAACGGAAATTATTCTCAACACTTGGGTGAAATGTCGACAAATACGGGGAGAAGCGTCATCGAAGTTTCCATTTCCGTGAAACGTCGCATTTTCAGTACGGTAACTTATATGTAATATTAAAAATTCATTCGCTTTAACCAAGTGAAATAAAATAATTAAAACCTTGCAGAAATTTCATATGAGACAACTGTAAATTTATTTTATAAAAATATATTTCTTCTATATTGTAATTAAAGATTATCAGATATACATCAGGCACACATGGATAATGACACAAGGTGTATGTCAAAATGTATCCCACAGTCTTAGATTAGTTTTCTGGGCTATTCTGCCATATCTATACGACCTCCCTGGTATGCTTTGATCCCTTTGGCCGTCATCAGGGTTGGTGTCGTTTAATATTAGGTCCTTACATATGAAATTGGCGTTTGGTATGGGAGGAACATAAAGCCGATTTTTTAGTATTATAATATATTTATTTAATCAAAGTATGTACCATTGCTATCTATGCACTTTTGACATCTCATAGGTAGTTCATCGATCCCTTTACTAAAAAAACCATTCGGACGGGAATCAATAAAATCTTTGAAGGTGGTTTGGACTGCCCCATCGGAGTTGAATTTTTTCCTTTGCAAGAAGTTATCCAAATTTCGAAAAAAATGATAATCTGTTGGGGCAAGGTACGGAGAGTACGGTGGATGTATTAGACATTCCAATTGAAGCTCCTCTAATTTGGTAGCCGTCTGTTGTGCAGGGTGTGGTCTAGCGTTATCATGAAGCAGTGGCCTAGAGCGATTAACCAGCCTCGGTTGTTTAGCAGCTAGCTTTTCCATCATGGTTTGCAGTTGCTGACAATAGACATCTGCCGTAATCGTCTGGCCAGATTTAAGAAAGCTGTAGTGAACGACACCAGCACTAGTCCACCAAACGTTCACAAGTAACTTTTTTGGAGTCAATTTTCGTTTGGGGCATGGTTTGGCTGGTTCGACAGGGTTCAGCCATTCAGGTTCAGCGCTTCCGATTATCGTACAGGATCCACTTTTCATCACAGGTAATGATTCGATTAAAAATCTCTTCATTATTGTGCCGGTTGGGTAATGCAACGCAGCAGTCAACGCGCGTTTGTTGATTTGCTTCACTCAATTCGTGAGGTACCCACCTTTCAAGCTTTTTCACCTTACCAATTTGCTTCAAGTGGATTAAAACAGTTTAATCACTAACACCGCAGCCTGCAGCTAACTCGGATGTGGTTTGCGATGGATCCGCTTCCACAATAGCCTTCAGTTCTTCATTATCAACTTTGGTCTCCGGCCGTTCACGGGGCTAGTTCTGCAGGTCGAAATTTCCAGAACGAAAACGTTGGAACCAAAAACGCACTGGTT